>CAJVPQ010000524.1:0-26545 GCA_910591825.1 Funneliformis caledonium
TAAGTTATATTAATATTATATAATTATAATACTTTCTAATTTTATTTTAATTTATTTAATAAAATTTAATATATATATAAAATATAATAAATATATTAATTGTAGTTTTAAGGTATTATTATAATACTTTTTTATATATGCTACAAAATTAGAAAGAATAAATATGAAATATTTAAAGTATTTAAAGTATAAGAATATAATATGAGAAGAAGTATTTATATAATTATTATATTATTTACTTATTTTAAAATTAACTACAATTAAGTTATATAAAATCTAAAGATTTTGTAAATTGTTTAAATGGTAATAGATACTATTTAGTAAAATTGTATTAAAATCTTATTAAAAAGATTTGCAAAACTTAATATAAGATAAATTATATTAAAATATATAAAAATAGTAAAACTATATTAAATCTTAATAAAAATAACAAAATTAAAGATTAGACTTTTACCAAATCTAAAATGTGTTTAGGCAAACAATCTTAACTGAAACTAATTTTATATATGAATAAAATATAAAAAAAAGTATTATTACACTTTACTCATAATTTTATTACTTTCATCTTTAATAATACAATCAGATTTAAATCAAAATTTAATGTTTAAAATATTAATATATTTATTAAAAACTCCAAATAAATATAATTTATATAAAATTAGTGCTTAAGGAACTATTTAAGATATTTTAAAAAGAAAAGAGGTAATATATTTGAAACTGTAAATGCTTGAATTAAATCTTCTATTATTTCTCTTTTAGAATTAGTAAGAAGTAAAGTTATTTTTAAAGCTTATTGATTATTTTCATAAATTCTTTTTCATATCAGATTTTTTTTTACAATAAGCATCTTACAATTTAATTTATGTTTTATTCTACAAAAAAATCACAATAATTGCAAAATAAAAATTATCAATATAAAAATATCAGGAATTTACTTTAATTCATATATAAATTGTTACTATTTTATATTTTTTAAAAGACATTTAAATCTTAATACAAGATCATATATTTCCTTTTAAAATGTTTTTTAGCAAAAAAAAAATGAAAATACATATTTTCAGAAGGAATATATTAAATATGAAATAAAATCATAATGTAAAATTTCATTTTCTATAACGTTTCATAGAACATTTGCATTTATCACTTAATTTGTGAGATATATGATATTATATAAAATGCCAAATATTATTATCCTTGATGAAGGAACAAAAAGTGACATCAACGAAGTGATATAAATGTTATATTCCAAGTTGCGATCTGTTCCAACTTTAAATTAGGCTGATCCATATTGCCAAAATTGAAATTTCAATTTCGAACAGTCCAAACTTGAAATTCAAACTAGGCATCTTTAATTTAATGTTTGAACTTAGCTACAATAAATCACGTGTATAAATTTTGGTAGCTTTGATCTTTAACACATTGTGATATCCCAAGTCGTCTATTGCCTAATTTTAAATTGGACAATATCCAACTTAAGGCACTGTATTTCCAGTTTCCAATTTCCTTAATTCTAATTAGGGCACATAGCTTAATTTCCAATTTGCCTCAACTTTAAATTGGTGCAATGGTCAACTTGGGCCTCATGTCTCAATTTCCAATTTACCTCAATTTTAAATTTGGAAAAGGTCAACTTGGGGTACCGCATGTCTCAATTTCAAAGTGTCACCAATTTTAAATTGAAGCAATGGTCAACTTGGGGCACCGCTTGTCTCAAATTCTAATTTATCTCAATTTTAAATTGGGACAATAAATCGCATTGCCCAAATTTGAAATTTCAAATTGGAGTGGCAGATCCTTAACTTGAGACACGACATGTCAAAAAATCTAAAAGCAGGACGTTTGTTCTAATAAAACATTCCAACTATTAAATTTATGTTGAGGATTGCATGCGTTTTAACATATCTTCAATAAAGCAAGAAAGAAAGCATCATTCCAATATTGACTTGGCAATCCCCATATGCATGCAATTGAATCATTTTTTTTAATTAAAAAAAAAAAAGACTTTATTTAATTAGAATACTGAAAGTTATTATCATCATTGTCTAAAAAATTTTTTAACAAAATCTGTTGTTATTCCAAAAACGATAGTCATAATAAAATCTTTTATTATTAAATTTATTTCTTTCGTGATTAAAATCTTCAGAGTGATTTATTATCTTCTAAATTTTCACATTAATGGGGCCTTAAACCAGATTTTAAAAGGTTTATTAGATATTTCAATATAAAATTGTATTGAATTAATATAGAAGTGTATGAATTGCAGCATGATTACAAGCTAAACCTCAAAAAGTTTATCAATGTTTCAAATTCTATAATGAAATTAAATCTTCTAAAGTATTAACAAAACAAATTGTTTGTTCCGTTATTTTTATTTTATTTTATTTTTTTTGGTAGGTGTTTATTTGCTTTCCGCGTTATAAAATCTTTAATTAACCATAGAATTTAAAGAGAAAAAATTTTCTTTTTCATCGATTTTTTATTATTTCATGAGATGAGATAAATTGGACTGCGGCAAATTGCGGAACAAGAGTCAATGCATTTATTATAGCAATTAGAATACTCCAAAAATGAAAAAAAGCATACTAATTAATATTAATTCCCATCAGAAAAATAGTTATTCCCCGTTCAATAACATACAATTAATTCCGGCTGGCATTATAAATTGCTATTAATTAATAATTTGTTACACAGAAAAAAATTAGGTCAAAAAGGTAATTAACGCCTTTTAAAACTCATTCTTGTGTTAAAGGGCGTTGCCTTTCCCTCCAAAATTAGATTATATCTTTATTTCGGAAATGGGTCACGAAATATTTATCTTAGAACAAGAAATCGATGTTATCGACAAACCTCATAACGGTAGTCCAATTACTATGATGGAAATATCACCAAATGCAAAATATATTATTACTTATAGTGAAAAAGACAAAACAATTGTCGGGTGGAACGTTGATGATGAGGAAGGTCAACTTAGACCTGATTGCACCATTAAATCCGATAAAATTTTTCGATTCAATAAAACTGAGGAAATCGATGAGGAAGATGAAAAAAAAATATTTCACATGTGTGTCTCTGATGAGAAGAAGCTAGTGCTTAGTTATGTTGAATATGGTTCACATATTGAAGGGATTGGAAGTAAGGATATACATGAATACTTGAGTAAGTGTAATAAAACTTGTTTATTTGAAATCAAATATGTATATTGTAATTAGTAAAAAATTATCATGACAAATTTTTTTAGAAATAATTGATATGAAGAATCAAAATCAAGAAATGGAGTTATATTTTAAATTTATAATTGATCGATTTTATTGTAACTTTAATTCAAAAGGGGAATTCATTTTATATAATATAATTGAAAAATCATTGTCTATCCCTATGTTTGGAAATGACAAGAAAAAATCGTATAATCGTACAAGTATTATTTGGATTTATTCAACACAAACTAAAAAGTGGAAGTGTCAAGAGATTTATGAGGTACCTCAAGGAGTGGAGTTGATAAACATATCACAACATGATAAGATTCGACTGAGTTTAAATAATAATATATATGAACGGAGCATTAGTGACGATACAACTATGTCAAAATTATCAAAAAATTTATGCGAGGTAATTATAAATTTTTAAGATATATTATATTTATTGTAATTCAAACTAATATCTATTCGATAAATCAACAGATTAAATCGAAAGACATTAAAATGTCTAGTAATGAAGGGTTTATTTATCTGAAAATAAACGATGAAATTACAGTTTATTCAACTGAACCGGAGACTCCTATTGCGTCATTTGATTTAAAAGTTGAAAATCATGGTAAATATTTTATTTTAAATAATTTTTTTTTTGTAAACATCAAAATAATTATTAAAGTAAATTATTTAGATAAAATTTATGAATTTCTGAAGCAACATAATGGCCTACATTGTTTATTACTTTCTTTATTTGATTATAATTCAATTCACAGAATCAAAGATTCTATTATTAAACGCTGTCAGAATCTTTGCTCGGATCACTCAATTGAGATTTTAACAAGCCTTCCAAGTCTATTTTATGATTACCAATCAAAAAGATATATATTTGTAATAATAGACGGATATGTATGGAAAATTAACTTTGACGAGCTTGAATTTGATGAGCTAGAATTAGTATCAAAGGAATTCGAAGCCAATGATGTTACAGAAAGTTGGAATGCATACTTTGGAAAAGAAAACGACAACAATGAATACGAAGATCCATTCATTCCATGCGAGAACATTAATAGATCAAAATTATTTCGTAAAGCAACCGTTAAATACGAATCAAAGGATATTAAATTGGAAATTTATACTAATATTCGAATGACTGGATTTATTGGATTACGCGTTTTCGAAAATGATAATGTAATTGAAAGAATTAAAAAAACAAAATGCAAAAAAACGATAGATATATACAAAGTCAAGATATTTAATAGTAAAGAGATTATAATACTAACAAGTATTGGCATTTTTATTTTTCATTTAAATCAAGATGATTTGATTTTAAATCATTTTCTCAATATTTGTTTGAGCGATGTTGAGCTCAAATTCTTGGTTGATGAAACCTTTTGGGTTTCACATGAAGAAACTGATCGATACAATTTTTTAAAATATAGTGTCGAACTCATAACTGCAATTAGGGAACGTGATATAGAATCCGTTGATGGCATTTATAAGAAATGCCTCGATTATTTTAAACGAGATTTAGTAAACAACAAGGCGTTTTTAAGCATCATCACAAATTCGATATCCTTATTGAATCGATATTATCCTGAATATATCATAAAATATTCATCGGATACAAACATGATAATAGATTCACTTGATTATAACATAGAACGGCTTAATATTTCACATCTTTATCCTTTTGAAGGTATTAAATTAGTTAATTTAACCCCATCTCTTGCGTGGACGAAATATAATTATCTTTTAAAAAGGATCGTTGATAAATCAAATGGAATATTACATGGAATCATGTTATTCATTTTAAGCTGCCAATACGTTCTATGTGCTTATAGTTCACCTATTTCTTTTTTAACGTTTAATATTTTAGATCGTTTTCATATCGTTAATAATATTGTTAAATATGATATGTCTGCCTATTTTTATTATAGTCTAAGTTACACTTCTTCCAAACCCACAATTACTTTTATGATACCTTACATCAAATTTGTTAGTTATCCGGAAGATTATGATTGGATTGAAGAATTATTTCATCCTCAACCTAGTCCATTCATAGAAACAATATCTAGTGAGATATATAAAACTTGGGGTGGTGAGGCATTGATTAATTTCAAGTGGAATTCATTTGGCAAATATTATTTTGCAATAATTTGGATGGAATTTGCCATTTTACTTGGTTGCTTTACTACCGCTGCAACACTTTCTGAAGATTATTTAACCGAAGATATCAAGAAAAATCTTTTTATTGCTTCGATTATCCTTGCGTCTATTAATTTAACTTTTATATACCGTCGACAACTATGTAGCCCTGACGAATCGATTTGTAATGTATTTTATTTGTTTGGTATGTTAAAATATTATAATTCTTTATTTTTATCGTAAATGAAGATTTGTAATTGATTCATTATTATTGTATTATATATAGATTTAGCGGCATATATTCTTTCAATTGCTAGTTCTTTTTATTATGAAAATACTTGGTTACTTTCATTGACGTGTCTAATTTTAGATTTAAAATTCTTATTGTTCTTTAGAGTATTTGAACCTTTTGGGATATATTTTACAATCATTATTAGTGTTGCAAAAAAAATTTCTTATTTCTTATTTATTTTGATGATTATAATTATTGGTTTTGCTCATTCCTTTTATATTCTCTTAAGACCAAAACTTAATTATTCGTTAGATAATTATACAAATAACAAGGATCAAAATAATCCTTGGAATCTTGCTTCTTCTTATAATCAATTACTTGAAGATGGATCAATTAGTTCAAATCCATTTATTATTCAAAAACCTAATGAAAATACAAATATGTTTGCTAATTTTGAAACCGCACTTCTTGCAATGTATTTATCTTTAACCGGTATGTTTATTATTTAAAAAGTATTTTAAATTCACCTTTTTTAATTGTATCTAAATAATTTAATTTATTATAGGTGATTTAAACTCTTTTGCAAATTGGACATATAAAGAGAATCCATTTTTTGTTTTATTAATGATTTCATTCTTTTCCGTTGTCGTCGTATACCTTTTGAATTTACTTATCGGTTTGCTTAATAATGCAATTGATGAAGATAACAATAGAGTTTCGTACTTGGTGCATAAAGCGGAGGTTTGTTGTTTTAACTTTTGAATAAACATCATTAAACTGTTTTACAAATATTTAAAATATTTTTAATAGATTTTAAAAGAGATTGAGTTATTTTACTTATTACCATTTCAAAGACGTTGGAAGTCTTGGTTTCCTGATGTAATGTAAGTAATTTCATCCAAGTCGTTGGTCATTTTGTTTCTTTTAAAGTGTTAATTTAATACTGATTTATTAGGTATTATTATGCCGATGTTGACGAAACACGAAGAAAGGTTAATGATTTAATTAAAAAGGGCGAATGGAACCCTAACAAATTAGAATTCTCAGAAATGAAGAGAAATTTATTAAAAAAATTAAATATTAAATATGATCCTGATGATTATACTCAGTTATTATAATAAATCAAATAAGGTTTTTATATAATACAGTTATAGAGAATGATTAATAATGAAATATACAGTAAGTATTTGATATACTCTGGCAAATTTTTCATTGCAAAGATCCTTTATTTTCTTATCCATTCTTAATAAATTGAATTTGTCATCAAATTTCCATTTAAGAAAAAGTTCGATATAATAGATTCATGAGATTCAAATATGATATGTTTGTTTGATAATCGGACCTGTTATGAATTAACTAGTCTTATCTGATGATTATATTCCCAGAATGGCAAAGTTATTCGTGCGAATTCTGTCTGGAAATTTTTCTATAAATACCCTGGCCCGTATCCTTTCAGCACCACGAATAAGACGTTGACGATATATAGTATATATACAACATTTCTTCTTCAGTAGAGTCAAATCGCAAGCGTATAGATGTTTATGTAGCTCGCCTAGTAAGGATTGCTTTAAGCAACAAAGATAATTATATTAATAAAAAAATACTTTTCTTTTGCGAAACGCCTTAAGGCAAGTAAGCATTTATGAAAATAATTCATATTGCTCTCCTTCAATTCAGAATACTAATTCGACTGCTTATTAACATGTTCTCATTTGATTTTATTTCTAATCTGTGAGAAAAATAAGGTTTATGCTAACTTTTTCGTCTTAAGGGTTTGATAATGAGATGTACGGTAATTGTACTCGGAAATTTAGGAGTTTGGATAAATAAATTTTCTCGCATAGCACATCCGCTGTAGAGATCTATGTCACCTATCATTTTTTTTCCTGGGTGATATTAGGTCTTTTATAAAAACGATAACGATAAAGCATTTGATATTATTAAAAACGATGCATGTTTCTTGATTTTACATTAAATTGCTCCAAGGTTAAATTCGCGTTCGCTCAATTAACGCTCCCAGAAATTCGTTTCACAAGATTCTTCATTCAGATGAAAATTCACATATGAAGTATGATATCATTATCATAAATCATCTTCAACGACTTTGTTAATCCCGCGTTTACAATGGAATAAATCATCTCGAGAATGAAGAGTCGGTCTAGATTAAAAAACTTCACATGTAAAATATTAGTGTAATTCATACCATACTTTACATACTTTATTAGGAAATACTATTATCATACTCTTCGTTAACTTTAGAATTAACCGGTTAAGTATAATATTATCAACATCGGGAAGCACATAAATTCCACAATACAAGGAACCAAACCAAATGTAATACCTTTTCATAGAAAAAGAAATATTTATTGATCAAAAAAACAAGTAATTATTTTCTCTTCTGATCCTTATGTATCACCTCTAAAATTAAACAACTTTTTCATTCGCTTCATGAAGTTTATTATAATCATTCTTCGTTGAATATTTAAGAACAGAAATAATATCATTTTTTAAAAAAAGAAAAAAAAAAATGATTTTTTACTTTAATTTTTCTTCTATTGGAAAATTTCTTGCAATTATTTTATCATTATTAGATATTACGACTAAAACAACTAACGCACTTTCAATATTTCGACATCATGATCCTGCACCTGCAACTGAAGCTGTTATTCGTGAATTTAAATTATGGGTACAATATGCCAAGTAAATTAATATTTCTCTTTTTAGTCTTTAACTAAAATAATACGATGAACGGAACTAACTCGATTCTAATGTTAGTGCCGCATACTATGATGTAAAAGGTTGGGAATGTGACGTATGCAAAGGCGATACGGATGGAACTCGATTAATAGAAATTTTTCCATTTTCATCCCAAAGGAATAATGGTTATGTTGCGATTAATGATGAAAAGAAAGCAATTATAGTAGCTTATAGTGGTACAACTGATGACCCATCTTTATTACTGGATTATAAAATTGTTCAGGTTCCATACTCTCCTTCCGTACCGAATGCTATGGTGCATTCAGGTTTTATGATTTTTTATCACGCGACGAAAGAAGGAATTACTTCTTTGACTAAAAATTTGGTCAAAGAATATCCTTCATATAAAGTTATTACTACCGGTCATTCTTTGGGAGGAGTTTTGGCGACGTTTCAAACTTTAGACTTAATCGGTACTCCTGGATTAAACCCTTCTAACCTTTTTACTTATACTTATGGGGAACCAAGGAGTGGTAATAAGGAATTCGCTCAATTTATTATGAATTCCGGTTATAAATTCTTTAGATTAGTAGATAAAGGTGACATTATTCCCCATTTACCTCCTAATTATACTCATTATGGTCCTGAATTTTGGATTAATCCAAAAAATGAAATTGTCGTTTGTCAAAAGGCTGATGATAAAAGGTGTAGTAATTCTATCCTTATTAAAAACCTTGAAGACCATGATATCGATACATATGTTAAAGATTTATCCGCTATGTAAAGAATTTACAATCATATAATACCTTTTAAATAAATATAATTATAGAAATTAATTGTAAAAAATTTAGCGAACGCTTCAATATATCGATTTCTTATATGGTTCGCTTATCCATAAAAATGGGCTTGTTCAATAGAAATGCATCATATAATAAATTATAATTCCCAATTGACAAATCATAGATCCGGCAATAATGAAAGCATAGAAAAATGGTAGTCGGGTTTCTTTTCTGGTTAACACGTGACTTCGGATACTGATTGTCGGCAAAAATTTTTACGATACAATTTATGACCAAATTTTTCTTGGGTAATTTATGACCAAAAATAAATATGATTATATAAAAAAAGGATTTTTTTTTTTTTTTTGATATTTTTATTTGTGTAATATTGAATAGTTTTCACTAACTGCTATCATCCGTAGGAATTGCTTTTCTGCCTGTTAAAAAAATTTTTATTTAAAAAATTTATTATTATTCCTGTATTATTATTAATGTCTTGCCATTAATTTTTTCCAATGATTTATGATTTAAAATTTGGGCAAATATTATTAACCATAAAAGTCTTTTCAGTTTGTTACGTGATTCTTCTAACAGCTCCTTAGTTCTTGAGTGTGATTAGAAACTAATAAAAGATTAAAATGCAATCGGCAAAAATACAATTATTTTTATTGGCCGATCCATAGTCGAAGTAAATCATTATTATGGCAAAACCTGAAATATTTCACCAATACATTTCTTCCAAATTTTAATAACATATGACGACTTAATGATTTTCTACAAGCTCAACTACTATTTTTATTTTCGCAAATTAAAAGGGCGAAATGTTTATGAATTTGAATTATTTACAATTCTCAATTGGGGTCTATTAATGAATATTTTTTCATATGCAATTTTTAGGATTATAAGAATAATTTATGCCTATTAATTTGATGCTTATCATAATTGTAAGCATCCAAATTTATAAAATTTTTCGATTTTCCAATTAAAATTAAAAGAGGAAATCCAGTGCCATCATTTACATCTATAACTAGTAAAACGGAAACCGTTAAAGTCCCGTCGTTATCAAAGAGGCATGTATCCATCAGGTGTTACAAAAAATTATAAAAATAACTTATATATTAATAAAAAAAAAAATTATATATTTAGTATAACGAATTGTTTATAAGAAAAAAAAAGTAGAAAAAGATGATTAACTATTTAATGAATATAATATTTTAAAAAATAATTATATTTGATTTATTGATTTTATAAATAAAATTAATATAATTCTCAAAAATCAGTATTTTGAAATTACAAATTAATTACCATTTTCCTAGACAATGTAAATTATTTTAAAATCATTATAAAATCACATAATAACTTATATAATTTTAATAATAGTAGATAATTAATTAGCATTATGAATTATGCTATACTTTTTATAAATATTTATGATGAAATATTATTAAATATTAAAGTTACTCTAAAATTATTACAAAAAAAAAAAAAATTATATATCATATTAATAAAATCTGATAAATTAAATAATTAAAATATATTACAAAATTACATATAATTTATGTATTTATATTATTAGTTTAAATAACTATTATATAATATTATTAAAATAATTACTAGAAAAACAAAAATTGTTAAGATTATTATTCATTATATATATTAAAAAAAACTATTAAAAATAAAAATAAAAATAATATTTATAGAATGATATTTATAAAATAAATAAATTTAATAATAAATACAATTAATTTGTCTTTATTTTATTTTAATTAATTAATAAAAAATAAGAGCAATAACCTAAATATATATTAATCATCTTAAATATAATATAAATTATTTAATATTAATAAATAAAATATTATCAATTAAAATTGACTTATTATTCTAAAAAATTTAATATATAGAATAATTGCTAAAAAAAATCAAATTTTGAAATTTTTAATTAAAATTAATATTTATTACATTTTATTTTTAATATTTAAAAATTTTAATTTTATTTAAATGCTTAAAATCTAACTTTTATAATAATTAATATTTTATATATTATTGATATAAATTTGATTAAAAAAAGTTTAATGATTCATATAACAATTACTATTATTTTAAATGGTATAAAAAATATAAAATATAAATAATAAATTTGTTTTTATTATAAAAAATTATTTTAAATTAATAATTTAATTTTTATTATAATTATATTTAAAATTAAAGGTATAATAAAAGAATATTAAAATATAATTATAATAAGATTTTAACAGACTTTAAACATATAAAAATTATCTATTAAGCTTAAAAAAATTTAAATTATAGCAAATAAAATTCATAAAAAAAATAGTATATTTAGAATTTTATGTATTTTTTAAAATAAAAAATTTGCTTATAAGTATATTAAAAATATATCTTTTTATATTATTATACAGTTAACTCTTGTTATAATGAATTCTATGTCCTAGACCTCAACTTTGCTATAAGGCTATAGTGAAGATTTTAAGAGATTTGATTAGCCAATTCGCTATAACAAGAGTATTTTTATTATATTTGTTCAAAATATTTGTTATATCAAAAGTTCGCTATATTAAGAGTTAACTGTACTTATAAAATATTAGTTATCATAAAATATTTATTTATATTGTAAAATTACTAAAGATAAAATAAAATAATAATAAAATAAATAAAAAAAAACCTATTTTCTATCTTAATTAGATGATTTTATTATACATTTTTTTTATTTTTATGATTATAATTATTATTATTAATTTTATTTATAATATATTAAAAAATTATTATAATTATATAAAAATTTATATAATTATTTATATAATAAAATTATATTATATATAAAATTAATATTAAATTATTTTAAATTTTTTTATAATAATAATTAATAAAAATAATATATATAAATATTAAATATAAACTATTATTTTAAATTACTAATAATTTTATTATTATTATATATTTATATATATATTATTAATCAAGTTATAATTATATTAAATAAATATATATATTGTTACTCAACCTTCAATTAGACAGAATATTAAATTTAAATATATTTAATTTAATAATGATATTAAGTATATAAAAATAAAATTAATTAATTTTTAACAGTTTTTTTTTTTATTACACAATTCTTATAGATTTAATTTATAATATATAATTATGATAGATTATATAATATAAATTAAAACTATTTTATTTACTTTTAATTAATATTAATAGTTTTTATAAAACAATTTAATAAAAACAGTATAATAGATTTAAATAGATATTTTAAAATTTAAATATATATAGAAAGATAAATTTTATTAAAAAATTCTCAGAATCTAATTTTTCTAGCAAATTTTCTATATGCTAAATAATAATGTTATCCAAAAATTTTGAAGAAAATTTAAATTATATGAATAAATCATATAATAAATTTATGATAAAATTAATAAATTTCAAAATTTAAAATTAATTAATCATTTTAAAATAAATGAAAATTAGCTTTAATTAGTATCATTAATGTTGAATATTAATTAAAATTCTCATTTGTAATTCACTTTTATTATAAATTTTACTATTATAATCATAAATCAAAATACTTTTATTGCTTCTTATACTTATAAATAGTTTATGATGTTTGTAATACTTTAAAGAAAAATAGCAAGTATAGATTCAAGAGGCAGAAAATGATAACATTTGCATTAAATAAGATATTACATAAATCAATTATAATAAATACATTTAATAAAATTTTAATTTTAGTTAACATATTATATAAGACAAACCCAAGACTTTATACTTTTAATCTATAAATTAAAGTTGTCTTTAAAATAATGGTGTTTCGAAAACTTAATATCACGATATCAAGGCCCAAATTTTGTTTATGTTACACTTGATCTGACCAATTAAAGTAAAACAGAAAAATACCTAAAATGAATAATGGTTCGTGATCACTTTCTATTTCCCGATATCGAAAAATGATTAAAATGTAAATTAATCCTAAAATGGAAACAATTGCACTAAAAAATTTTGAACGTTTTAGACCTTTTGAAGAAATAGAAAGTCTCATGATATTCGACCGTTAGTTTTTATAAATTCTCTCACCAAAGTATTATAGAAACCAACATGTATGAAGAAAATGGTGATGATGATGGGTCGATTATTGAAGATACATTTGGAATACAGGAATCCGCTTCGTCAAATGGTGTTGATCAAGAAATTGAAATAACTTCCGAAGAACAACTTGTAACTCCAAGCGAAGAAAGTGAAGAAGATGGTTTTGTTCAACAAACATCATCAGAAATGAAGACTAAAAAGGGATCCGATGATTTAGACTTGAAAGAACTTCAAAAAGAAGAACGGAAGCATCGAAAAATAAGAAATGAATTAATTCAACAGAATAGTGACATATTTACATTTGCACGATCATGTCCAAATTGTAAAAAAAGCTTTAATTCACCATTAGTTATCAAGAAAGTTAGACATTTTAAAATTTGTTGCAACTCTAATAATCGTTGGATAGATGATGTGGTTTTAGGAAGGATGATTGAAGATTTGAGGTTCAGATTGAAACCAATGGAAAAACATAAACAAGAAGCAATTGATTATAATATTGAGATGCCGGAAGATTTAAGAACGAACGAGATTTATCATTATTTTCCCGTAACATCAAATAATAACAAAAATGTTGCGAATAGTAGTAAAGTAAAGAGAAAAGGAAAGAATGGGGAAGATTCTCATGAACTTCCGTCGAAAAATCATCAATCTTTAAAGAAAAAACCAAAAATGAAAAAGGTTAAAGCGAAAACTGATGATGCCACCAAAGAATAATTACTTTTTTGTTTGATAAAAATATATCACGAATTTGTTATTTTAGTCCTTACAGGTTTTAAATTCCTGCTTTGTGAATAGATTCAATCAAGACGTAAATTTTTATTAAAAGAATAATTTCGGGTATTTAAATATATTTTATTTTATTGAGAATAAAAATCAAAAAAAAAAAAAAATTATAAATAGTCAATAAATAACGAAGGAAAAAAAATCTCATAATTAAGGTAAGTTATTAATTCAATAAATTCTTTCATTGTATTAACATTACAATATTATGTTGATTTACTAAATTCATTTTTTTCTTACAAAGAATATCAATTATACAGAATAATTAAACTATCGAAATCGAATTTACAAGTGTCACAAGAGAAATCAATGATAATCTTAACATACAATATACAATATATATACGAAAGTAAATTCAATATGGACATACAGCAAAGCAATCTTCATAAAAAAGGATATTGAATACGAAACTCTGTTTTTTTTTTTTTTTAAAAAAAAAAATAACATTAGAATTGATTTGAAAATTATATTTGGAATATTTAATTATGATAATGATGGAAGGGTTATAAATATTGATCTTTAATAATAAAAGAATGAAAGATTTTAATCATTAAGTAAATATAAAATAAAATCAGAACAAATGTTAAGCAACCTTCAAGATACCCTACCGAACATTTAAACGATTCACCTTAAAGGTATAACCAAATGCTATCCAAACATCTTTAATTATCTTGTTTCCTCAAGAATTATATAATTCAATTTAACCCAAGATAATTATAAAATTTCGAATTAACTGCAATACATCCGTTCATTTCCGGTTTTCAAGTGTATTGGAAGTTCTCCCTAGATTATCATATATCATTCCTCAATATCAAAAGGAATCCTGCTTCCACCATTTTTCTCACACATAATTCACCTGCATAAAGATGCGCTTTCCTCTAAGAATATACTTTCGTGTGCATATGTACCGTGTCAAATGATCTTTTGATATTTAAATGCATATAAATAAAGATGCAATTAATACTTGTGTAAAATGGCATGTAAAGGAAGAAGAATAATAATAATCATAATAATAGGATTTAAGTAAGGAAAAAGCCGTAAAATGGTTAAACATATTTATATATCTTTCACATACGAATAATAAATTTATTAAATAATAAATAAATTCTATACAGTATATAATACAATAAGTTAACGAATAAGTTAACGAATAAGATTTATAAAGATGTTGAACAAGGTTTATTTTATCAGATATATAAAGAATGAAATGAAAGTATATACGTACTAAATTAATAAATGACAAAATGTAATATAATAAATTACATCATAAAATATGATACAAGAAATTTCTAAAAGAGTGACTAATGAGAATTAATATATATATAGAAAACGTAAAAAAATGAATGAATGAATGAATGAATTATTAATCAACTTTTACGCCATTTACAAATATTCCGTCATATTCAATCATTTGCAACACACCACCAGCATCTTCCATTGAAACGATAGAATCCGGTATATCCCATGAATAAACATTGAAAAAATCATCGGGATCGGGATCAGGAAAACTTTCATAAGTTAACGCAGGTGTTCCACCATTATTATCGTTCCTTATTAAATTAGAATCGTTTGAACCAGACCGATGTTTTGACCTTCGTTTTAACATATTCGATAAAGCTTGCGCTGTCATCGAAATACTTTCACTCCTCGAACGTCGATTTTTCTTTTTTTTTTCAATAACTGTTGTTGTTGATGATGATGTGTAAGAAAACTGACTAACGACCGGTGGTGATAACGAAGGTGTCGTGATCAACGTAATAATTGGCGGTTTATCATTTTCTTTTCTCGATGTATCACCTCGTAATGAACGTATAAAATTCTTTGGTAATGATTTTGCTGCTGCTGCGATAACATTCGTCTTTTGCGTCTTTGTGGTGGATGATGACATTGTCTTCGCAATATTACGCATTAATACGGGAGCTTCTTGATTATCATTATCATCAGCTGTATATTCGTTTTTAATAACGTTATCTTTGGATGTTTCCAAATGTTCAAGTTGATCATTTGCTTCCATTAAATTCTCTTTATTAGATGATTTTTCTTGTACAATCGAAGAAGGATCGGTTTCAATATCATCGAAGCTATTAGTCGAATTCGATAAAAATGAAGGTTTCCTTGCTGTATATGAAGATGATGGTCTAGGTAACCTTGGAAGTTTCGTGTTAACTTTTAAAATAACTCGTTTCACTGTGCTCTGTTTAATTTCCGTCATTGCTGGTTGAGTTATTGTCAATTTTGGAGTTTTCATATTTCCATGAAACGTTTAAACTACCAGTAGTACTGTTTGGGTTTGTTGGAGTAGGTTTTAGAAACTCGAGAAGGTTAATGTAGGTTGTCGAATTTAATGGTTGGCTTATGACTATAAATGTTAAAAAGTTAGCTTAAAAGGGAAAAAAAAAAAAAATCTCTATATAACTATAACTCATTGAACTCACTTTTTATATTTTTTTAAAAAACTATCAAATTGATAAACGGGTTTTGTTTCCAATTAAGTAATAACAAACGAGAAAATCAGTATATATGTACGTAATTTTCCTTTTTAATCGGTAAGTTGGTTACCGAGTAATGAAGAAAGGAAAAAAGAAACAGCCACTTAAAGCGAGAGGATGAAAAAAAAAAATTGTTTGGTTTTAAGATAAAATCATTTCTACTAAATTAAGTTCATTATTTTTGAAAAAGGAATATTCCATGTTTATCTTCACTTGTGTCTTGTGATTATGTTTTGATTTATAAAGCATTTTTACCTTATTAAGGTTGAAGGAATCATCTACGAAAACCAAATTAGATTTCTCCTTGGCTCTTTTTTTTACTGCTGTAGCATTTATCTCGGAATATAGATCACCGATGATCGTCTTGGAAGTTGAATGATTCTCATTACAAGATGGAAAGTAAAAATGTATTCGTCTCTGCAAGAGGATAAACGTGACATGTCATGATTTGCTCAATTTAGTTAGAAAGATTTATCGTGAAACCATAAACATTTAAAATACCGTATAATATTCTTTTTATCTCGTTTAAAACTTTTTTTTTTTTTTTTTTTTTCAAGTCATACAAAATTGAGGTTCTAAAGGAAAATAAAGTATAAAAGGTTTTTCTTTCTTTTCTTGCTAACGAATTAAAAATTTTCAAACTGGCACCTTTAGCTCCGTCTCCAACACTGGCTCCAGCACCAATTTTTACTTTTACTACCTCTACTGCATTCTCTACTTCGCCAACTGCTACCTCTTCGACTAGTGCTTCCTCTTCAACTTCCTCACCCTCTACACGATGGGTGCGAAGGCTGCACCATCGACAAAGAAACCATAGAGAGAGGAACCTGCTGTTTAGTCGGATGATACATGCTGCAGGAGGCGGTGGAAATAATAATAGTGATAGTAACAACATTATTAGTAACGGCAGCAACATTAATGGAAATAATTCTTCAACAATACCTTCAACAGTGCCCTCATCGACTATATCAACCTCTTCCTCTTCACCTAATATACAATCTCAAGACGATGATGATCTCCAAAGCATGCATCACCATTTTCGTAGCAAGACAGTTTGTAAATTAAATTGTGCGCACTGTAACAATAGTGTGTGCGTGAGAGGAATGAAGGTAGGTACTCATGGTGTGGCAATGGGAAAGGTGAAAAGATAAAAAAATATATATCTTAAGGAATAAGGTCGTCAATGAGTTTTTTTTGGTTGGATGTAGCTATATAAAATCTGGCCGAAATTTGAAAGTGGGTGGGTGAATTCACACATAGTATGTTCAGGTAAAGAAGAATATGATTCAAAAAAAAAAGAAAATAAGAAAAAAAAACCCCCCAAGTATTATTGAATTATTTAACTATTATCAATCACTTTTCCTTTATTTTTATTACAGGCCATGTTATTGGCTGATACAAGAATTGAACTTTATTCCACTGACGTACCGCCATTATCGTGCGTGTCGTTGATTATTTATGATCTTTTCCGATTTATATCTTAGAAACATGACTAATAGTTTTTAATTTTTTAATCAAAAGGGTACAATTGGTTGGTGATGATTATATGACACAAAATTGTCAATGTAAAATTCGGGATGTGGCATGCCTAACATGGTAATATAATATATTATTTTCTAAAAAAATAGTTATATATACATATATTACTTCAATCATAATAAAACATTTTTATTGATAATTTAATTAGTGGGAATGTTCTAGGATATCATATTACTCAGCCATGCCAACAGTGTATGGAAGCTTGCAACAATGGTCATCTTTGGATGTTTCACACAGAGTCTGTTACGAGCGAAGAGAGATTAGACCCCGAAGGTATTGTTATTTGTATTGCTTCTTTTTAAGCGACTAAACCGGTTATATTTTTAAATGATCATTCTGTCCTTAAAATTTTCTCTCCCCTCTTTTCAGGGAAAAAGATTCTTTTATGGGCACAATTACCTCGAGCTGAAAAAGATATCGAAATAGTTGATACGGAAGACGAATATGAACAATGTTGTCGATAAATGAACCGCTTAAAAAAAAATAAAATAAAAAATAAAAAAAAAAAATGTTTAGAAAGATGGATCTTTAATTTGAATGACAATCAATTTGAAGGTCAATTCCAAAAAAAAAAAAAAAAAAAAAAAAATTGGTTTGTATGATTGTAGTTTATTTTTTTTTTTCTGTATTGGTCTTCGAATATTTGTATATTTTTTTTTTGTACTTTCAAATTTTAGACTCTTTATTTCTCATGTGTTATAATTGTTATATTAAAAAAAATAGTTGGTCACTAGAAAATGTGATTATTTAAATCCTGGAAATTTGTTTTTTTCGCAAGATGGTTCAAAAATTTTTTCTAATTAATAAAGATTTGCCGATCAAGTAGATATAATATATATAAATGCATAATCGTGCACGTGTTTGAAATTTTTAAACAGATGGATTAAAAAAACTTTTTTTTTTTTTAAAAAAAAAAAAATGAATACCAGTAGAAAACGTGAACATGAAAAGGATGTAGATGAATTAGAACAAAGTAAAAAGAATTTAAAAATAGCTAATAATAAAGGAATTCATAAAAAAAAAGATAAATCTAAAACGAATAATTATAAGCAAATTCCTCAAAAGAAAAATGATAATAAGCAACCGTCTAAAAAGTTGGATAGTTTTAGTAATAGGAAAATTCCTCAAGAGAAACCAGATAATAATGATGATTCTTTTAAAAAGAATTCAAAAAGAAATATAACTGATTCGAATTTGATCGAATTCCGAAAAGAGTTACCAATTTGGCAAGGTAAGTTTATTATCCAAGAATGAGTTTCTTTTTTTATAAAAAAAAAAAAAAATCATTTTGTTTTCCTCTTGTAACATTTTTTTTTTTTTTAAATTAGAGCGGAGTAATTTGGTACAAGCACTAATAGAAAATGATACTATTATTATTATGGGAGAAATGGGTAGCGGAAAAAGCACTCGTACGTATATGAATTAAATAATTTATATATATGAATTGATCGGGAAAAAATAATTATTTAAATTTTCTATAGAAACACCACAATTTCTGGTTGAAGCTGGTTTGGTTACATTAAAAAAAGGAATTATTGCTATATCTCAACCAAGACGTGTTGCCGCCATAAGTTTAGCCAGTAGGGTATCACAGGAATTTGGTACAAAATTAGGACAAAAGGTTTGCACTTTTGTTATTTGTTCGGATAATGAATTACGCAATGTTATTTAACGTGAGTTTTCTTGATTTGAAGGTTGGATATTCGGTACGATTTGATGATAAAACATCGCATTCTACTTTAATGAAATACTTGACGGATGGAATGTTATTAAGAGAATTATTATCAGATCCATTATTATTAAAATATTCAAAAGTAATATTAGATGAAGCACATGAAAGGACAATGCGTACAGATATTCTTTTTGCCATGGTTAAAAAGGCTCAAGAAACTAGGAAAAATTCATTCAACCAAAAAGACAAAAAGTATGAGCCATTAAAAATCATTATTATGAGTGCTACACTTGATGCTACGAGGTTTGCTAAATATTTCAACACGTGGGTAGAAAAATTAATTATTTATTATCATCATTTTTGTTGTTTTTAGCACTTCATTTGTTAAATTTAATTTAGATATCTATATGTTAATTGCTAGTACAGTTCTATTATATTGAAGATTCCTGGAAGACAATTTCCTGTTACGATTAATTATGCTTCAGAACCACAATCAGATTATTTGGATGCTGCTTTAACGACCACAATGCAAATTCACATGGATCAGCCTAAGGGTGATATCTTAGTATTTTTACCTGGTATCCAAAGATTTCTTTACAGTTCTTTTATAATGTCACATGTTTTATTTATCCTGAACAACGAATACTACCTTGAACTTATTTAGGTCAAGAAGATATTGAAATTCTTGAAAAATTGATTAATGATTATGGTACTTCGCTTCCCCCGGATAAATTAAAGGTAACGATCAAATTGTTGTTAAATTCGAAAATATAATGTTTGATCCAAATTATTCTTTTTTTTTCCGGAATATAGGTTATTACGTGTTTGCTTTTTGCTGCTTTACCTACAGAACAGCAGACCAAGGTATTTAATTTCGCACCACCTGGAACACGTAAAATAATACTTGCAACAAATATAGCAGAAACCTCAATTACGATTAGAGGCGTTCGTTATGTCGTTGATACCGGAAAATGCAAAATACGTAAATTTAATGCCAAAATTGGTATGGAAAGTTTATCGATAGAGAATGTTTCAAAAAATTCAGCCGATCAAAGGTTGGGAAGAGCTGGTCGTGAGGTATTATTAAATCTTTTTTTTTTTACAGAGAATTTATGAAATGTATCACTATAATGAATTTATTGACAATAATATTTACGTTTAGGCACCAGGAATTTGTTATCGCCTTTTTACTGAAGATGAATATAATAAAATGGAAAGAAACACCGAACCTGAGATCAAGAGATGTAACCTTTCATCTGTTATCTTGTTGTTAAAAGCATTAGATATAGATGATGTATTAGGATTTGATTATATGGATCCACCGTCAAGAACTTTATGTACGTATTATTATGACTATTTCTTTTTTTTTTTTAAAAAAAAAAAAAATAGATTTTGCTTACTGAAAATTTTATATTGTAGTAAAAAAGGCTTTGGAACATTTATACATTCTTAAAGCTCTTAATAATCAAGGAAAAATAACAGAGCTTGGTAAAAAGATGGCAGAATTCCCGCTTGAACCATCTTACGCAAGAGTTCTTATAGCATCACAGGTAATTTATTAAAAGAAATTTGTGTAATTTTTTTAAAAAAAAAATAAAAATTGCCATGTTTATACTTGTAATTTGATGAATATAGGAACTGTCATGTACACGTGAAGCAATCGAGATCGTTTCATTACTTTCAGTTGATTCAATATTTTTTTCACCACAAGATCAAAGAGAATACGCAAGTGATGCGAAAAAGAAATTTATGTCACCATTCGGAGATTTAATTACATTTCTTAATGTATTGAGATCATACGAAGCACAAAAAGGAAATTCTGAATGGTGTTACCAAAATTTTATTAATAGGCGTAACATGAAACACGTCATTGTAAGTGTTAAAGTAATGTTTTTTCAAAATATTCGATAATTGATAAATGGCTTACATTTTATTTATAATAAAGGACGTGAGAAAACAGTTAATTCAATTATGCACAAGAATGGGGATACCAACTAATAGCTCTTGCGGAAACGAATATGAAATAGTTTTAAAATGTATGTTATGTGGATTTTTTCGTAATTCTGCTATATTACAACCTACAAACAATTACAGGACCGTTTTTAGTAATCAGGTAATTACGGATAAAATTTTTTTTTCTTTTTTTGCAATGTTTTAATGACATTTGTATTGATATTTATAGAGCGTGAATATACATCCATCTTCTACCTTATTTAATAAAAAATTGGAAGCAGTCATGTATACTGAATTGGTAAGAATTTCTTTATTTTTGGGAGGGTATTTTCAATTTAAATTATAATTATAATAATATCTCTCGCTCTCTTAGGTGTTGACTACGAGACCTTATATGAAAAACGTATCTGCAATTCAAAGTAATTGGCTATATGATACCGCACCAAATATTCAACAATAAGATTCAATATCTAATAAAAGTACACTCCAAATGCCAATACCACACATAAAATTGTTTCCTAGTGAAATTCGAATTTAAAATAGAGATTAGTCTTAATCAAAAAAAAAAAAAATTATAATATCGTCATTATTCATCATACATACATTGCTATTCTTAAATATTTCTTGTGCATAACCATCAGAACTCGAATCCCATAAACCATTCACTTGTATACTATATATATATAATTGAATCGAATAAATTTCTCTTTTTTATAAATAAATAAATTATTCAATGATCCTTACCGAGCACCAGCTCCTTTTTTATTTTCTAATATTGTTACATTGATAATATACTTGTACCTGCTAAGTTCCATTTCTATAGTATTGATAATCGTTAATGTCTTTTCTAATTATTATTTAGCCTTATCAAAGATTTAACTTACCCAATAATTTAGCTTTAATTTCTTCAGCAATCTCATTAGCCCAACCTGGTGCTTGATCCTTTTCATATATAGCTTGATCTAATTTCCCTGAAACAACTTGTTGAATAATTTGTTTCGCCTTTTTTGCATGAAACCTTTTTGTTATAATTATAAAAATTTAGGGTGTCATGTTTAATAATAATTATTAAAGAATGACTCAAAAGGAAGAGAGTTACTTTTCTTTATAAGATGGCCTTCTAAATGTATCGCTTTCTGAACCGCGACGTTCAAAATCTTGTGAAAGATCTGGAATATCTCCGAAATTCATTTTTGTAATTAAAAATAAATAAAATTTTTTTATATGAACTTTATATAATAAACTTTGAGACGATCATTACTTCAAGTTTAAGTATTTTCACACGCTAATCGTCCGTGCCCATTATAAGTGTCACGTAACTTGTGTATATGATGCAAAGATTGTACTTTAGAAACTATTAATCTCTCTCCCTTTTTCTCTCGAATTTTTTTTTCTTTTTTCTTTTTTTTTTTTTTAAAAAAATTATACTTCTTTTACAGTATTGTAATTGATGTTCTTAAAATTAAAATATTAGGAACTTTTTTTTCATTATTTCTATTTTTTCCTTTCAAAAGATGCCTATCGCAAAAATTTCACCTTCTATGTTATCCAGCGATTTTGCTTCACTTTCAGCTGAAGCCAATCGTATGGTCAAAAATGGTGCCGATTGGTTGCATATGGGTATGGCTTGGATCTTTTTTTTTTTTTTTTTTTTTGATATCCTAATTCATTAATATCTTTATCAATGTTATTCTTTTTAATTGTTTTCTCCTTGATTCGTTTCAGACGTTATGGATGGGTAAGAGACTTAATAAATTCGATTTTTTTTCTTTTTTAATCAATTCTCTATTTAATCAAAACTTTTCCATTAATGTTTTTTGTAGACATTTCGTTCCTAATATAACAATTGGAGCCCCCGTGATTCAATCCTTACGAAAACATACTGATGCATTCTTGGGCAAGTTAATCAATTTCAATTCTCGATTATTAATAAAAAATTTGTTGTTCTAAATTTGATGTTGTATTAGATTGCCATTTGATGGTATCAAATCCAGAACAGGTATTTAAAATCTTTTTTCCTTTATTCAATTCATCAAATAATTAAAAAATTTTTCAATTACAATATATAAATTTAGTGGGTAGATGACTTTGCGAAAGCGGGAGCTTCAATGTATTGTTTTCACATAGAAGCAACAAATGAACCTGAAGCTTTAATTGAAAAGATTAAGAAAGCAGGAATGAAAGTTGGAGTAGCTGTTAAACCAAAGACTCCAATAGACACTGTTTATTCTTTGGTTGACAAAATTGACATGTGTTTAGTAATGACCGTTGAACCAGGTTTTGGAGGTCAAAAATTTATGTCCGATTGCATGCCAAAGGTATATAAATTTAAATATATATATATTTGAAATTTGAAAGATTGATTACATTAATACTTTATGAATTAATTAGGTAAAAGAATTAAGAGAAAAATTCCCTGAACTTGATATTGAAGTAGATGGTGGACTTGCTCTTGATACAATAGATCAAGCTGTTCAAGCAGGTGCAAACGTCATCGTAGCCGGAACTTCAGTATTTAAAGCTGAAAATCCTAAAGACGTTATCTCAACTTTTAGGGAAAAAGTTAATACAGTACAAAAATCATAAATCAATTTGAATATATCTTATGTGAATTATTTATAAATTTTGCTAATTAAGGAAAAAATATATATATATAATTTATTTTTTAATTTTGATAAATGATCTATCTTATTTTAAGTCGAGAAATTTAATAAAATCTTAAAATATTTCGATTATGAATTCGTCGATTTATCTTCTGTTGCAAATCCTTGAGTGAGTTTAGTTTCGGTCCTGTTATTATCACTAACTAATCGTGAATTATTATCAGATGGATTATTCAAATAATTTGATCCGAAAATACGTGGTTGATGTACATTAGCATTTCCCAAATTAAGAATGTCGGAACTAAGAAAAGAGGTCATTCCAAATTGATTATTTGGATCCACACTAGTATTTACATCAGGTAAATTTCCCCAATCCTCATCCTCAATTACTTTTGGTGGTTGATTCCAACCTATCATTGCTGTAAAATCTTTACTTTCATATTGATGTTGCCAAGCATTGATATCCACCGCGATCGTGTTAATGGAGGGAATATTAACATTTCCTTGATCTATAGGTGTTGTCGAGTGAAGAATATCTTTACCAAACATTTGATGAGTAGTGGATGGATTTAAAGGAGTTGACTGATTTTCTGCACTATTATTGTTAACATCTGCAGTTAATTTTGAAAATTGCTCGACAAATATTTCGTCTTCTGTTTTAACATTAAATTTATTTAAATCATTTATTAATTTATCCATTTTGTGAAATAAACGGATGCGAAAAAAAGTGTTAAAAATTTTAGTGGTGGGGGGATTTATGAAAGGGTTTATCCGGATTAACCGCAGTAACAAATTTGATTGGGATTCGGGTGAAATTGTGGCTTTTAATTTATTTACTTTATCGGATTACTGTTTTATAAAAACCTGTATAAAAGTATCATCATTTTTGAGCAATAATTTTTTTATTATTGTCAAATAATTAATATTAATTATACGAGAAATAAATTGCTAGTCAAAATTAAACCGTAGACCAAGAATTTTTCATCCATAAAGAGAATTAACAATTGAAACTATTAGGATTTGATTATAACATACCAGTCATTACGATTGTCACCTAAAAACCTCCTTTTGAAGTGAGTCGAAAAATTTGCATGTCAGTAATTTATTACAACTGTTTTCATAAGTTGTGGAATTTTTTGATTCGAGTAGTTGCTTGGGTTGTTGGATTGTCGAGCTGTTGGTTAATTAAAAATAACAATAAAAACGTACTACCCGATTCTAATGCATTAAAAAATGATGTTTCTCCAGGATAAGGTTGCTAAAAAAAATCGCGCGTGATTTTCACGATTTATCGTGAAAAATCTTTCAGCTGATATTAATCAAATTTATTATAGCAAAATTATTATATAATCAACTATCCGAAAAAATCAAATTAACCTATTAATTTATAAATCGTAATCAATTTTACCACTTACAAAAGCATTTGCTTCCATTTTTTAAGTGTCACGTTTTTATCCGATAAAATGATCTATGTTCAACATGATAATACATCAAGTTCTGGTAATAAATGTTGTTTTACTTCATCAATATACATATAAATCTACTCAGCTAATTCATTGAGATCACAATATTTGATCCATTTTATTATGATAAAGCTGGTTGGTTTTCACTGTGTTGATAAACCGACTGAAAAAAATAATGCAATAAATGCTTATCTATCACAATTTCTTTTAAACAAAATTTTTGTTCTATTCATTTAAAATAGAAGGAATCCTTTTTTCCTGATAAAATAAAAACTTGAAAACTAACTATTAAATAAACAAATGAAATTATAAAAATTCCAAATCATTAAACCAACCTAATTAAAAAAATTCATTAAATTATTAATAAAATTATTAATTTTTCTTACCTACAATTATGTATGATCTTAATTTTAACCAAATATATCAAGTTATCAATTTGCTTTTGAATCATGATTAATATTACATTCTATATTAATAAATATATTTAAATAAGAATATAATCGTTTGATTTTATAATAAATATTCTTTTCAATAAAATATTCTTTTTAAGTTATTAATTATAATTTTCTTACTAAGATAAATTCAGATTTAACTTTAATTTAAAAAAATTTTTAAGTTATTTTACTTAATATTAAAATTACATTGTATTTTTTAGTCAACTTATGCTAAATGATTCAGATAAGAAAGTATTACAAATGGTTATGAAAACATTTGCATATACATGTGTTTTGCTTATAATTTTAAAAGATCATTCTTTGTATAGTAAGGTTTTTATTAAGATAAATCTAACTTGTGATCTACTAATTGAACAGGTATATTCAGGATTAAGAAATTAGTACAGTTAGTACAGCTTAGTACAGTTTAGTACAGTTAGTACACATAATAATTAATATAAAATTTAGTA
>CAJVPQ010000525.1:0-26518 GCA_910591825.1 Funneliformis caledonium
GCAATATTTCCTCAAGTTCACGAAGATTTTTTGGTATTACTAGAATTAGCATGTCGAGTGATTATATCTGTAACAGTGCTTTGTGGAATCTTTAAAAGATGAGAAATAGCTTCATGGGTTCTTCCAGCTATCCATAAACTGATTATTTTTCCACGTTCAAACTCATTTAATTTGTGACTTTTTCCCATATCGAACGGCGCAGTTTTAAAAAAAGAGAAATGTTTACGTTTTTGTTTATTAAAACTGATCTATGTATTATTATACGAATATAAACATATGTACTTAATCGTTAGAATTAGGAGATTTATTTAAAAAAAAATTTTATTTAGTTAATATATCTGATCTTGAGAAATTTAAAAAAAGCTTGACCGGATACTTTTTGAAGAATAGTGTATTATTAATTATTGATTATTTTTTTTAAATAAAATATTTAGTTGATTTTAAATTATAATAACAAGTATAATTTAAATACTAATAATTAATAAAATAACTTACTATCTATTATATTATTAATTATTAATTATTTTTTTTTTAAATAAAAATTTAAATATTAATAATCAATAAAAATAACTTACATTTTAATAAAATTTATTTTTTTAAATAATAAATTTGATTGACTTTTAAATTATAATAATAAGTATAATTAATATTGATAATTAATAAAAATAACATACCTTCTATTATATTATTAATTATTTTTTTATATAAAAAATTTAATTAACTTTAAATTATAGTAATAAGTATAATTATATATTAATAATCAATAAAAATAACTTACTCTCTAATAAAATTTATTTTTTTTAAAATAAATAATTAGCTAACTTTAAATTATAGTAACAAATATAATTAAATACTGATAATTAATAAAAATAACTTACTATTTATTATATTTTATTAATTATTTTTTTTAGATAAAAATTTAATTGATTTTAAATTATATTAAAAAAATATAATTATTAATTAATATCTTACTTTCTGTAATATTATAAATAAAATTAATATTTTTTATTTAAATTATAATAAATATAATTAATTGAATTAATAAAAATAATTTACCAACTAAATTATTAATATTTTAATTTTAATAAAAAATTTATTTATAATAAATATTATATAAAAATTATAAATATAAATAATTTACCAACTAAAATATCATTAATTATCATTAAAAATATTATATAATAAATTAAAACATAAAAAAAATAAATAATTTACTTCCTATAATATTATTGGTTATTAAATATTTTTTGAATAATAGTTTAATTAAATTTAAATTGTATAAATTAAAAATTAAATGGTTTACAATCTAAGTATTAACATTTAAAAAATTTTTTTTTAAAAAAAAATATTAATTATTAAATAATTATATAAATAAATAATAGATAAAAAATAAAGTTTATTACTCATTAAATTCTTCTAATTTAGGAGTATCTGAAGCTGATTCTATATTTCGAATTTGATAAAATTTAATTTTTAGCAAAAAAATATGAGTATAATTAACGACATGTATTACCTTCTAGTGAGAAAGCTTTTATAGCATCCGAAACCTGCTCTAATGTACATGAATAAAAGTTTTAGAATAATATCAAACCGTCATTTTATTCATACGAAGCTTCATATCTTTATTCCTTTTTATTGTTTGGTAAAATATCTTTATACACTCTTACCTTTATAATTACTATTAGACATTGTTATAATTTATAATAAAAAAATAGGCTTTTTTTAAAAAAAAAAAAAATTTATTTTCAAATATATATGGTCAAGTAGATCTGGTAATTAATAAAAGGCACGTAAAATACTTTTTGGAAATAATCGACAAAGGATCAGCGCATGCGCTACAGACAAATTTCTACAAAGTTTTTTCTTTTCGAAATTATACCTTACTAAACTTCACTTGAACTTTAAAATTCTATATATGTGAGTATTTTTTTTTATTTCTACAAGTTTACTTAGAACGTTTCGATTTTAAAATTTGACTTGCAAAAATGCGACTCACAAATTAAACCATATAATCTGTCACAGATTTCATACGTGCATATTCTTAGTTTACAAGCCATTTTTACAAATTTAAAAATCTGGCTCCAGACCGGCTCAAAAGATGTCTCAAAAAGACCAATTGTTTGTAAGCCAATCAAAAAAATTTTTAATTGATCGACTTGTCTTTCTTTTCCCGAAAGTCTTAATAGAGATGGTTTTGAAGCAAAAAATTTCATGAGTTTATGTGATGACAAAGAATCATCTTTATTTCAAAATACAAAATTATCATAAAATTATTGGAGGTTATAATCC
The DNA here is from genome assembly GCA_910591825.1 of Funneliformis caledonium. Classification (NCBI taxonomy): domain Eukaryota; kingdom Fungi; phylum Glomeromycota; class Glomeromycetes; order Glomerales; family Glomeraceae; genus Funneliformis; species Funneliformis caledonium. Next base: position 2,290 of record CAJVPQ010000525.1, read on the forward strand.
GTTAAGATGGAATTGTAATTATGGATGAGGTGCTGTATCATCAGGGAGTTTTTTTATTTTCTTTTGAATCTTAATTCAGGATATTAAAAGGTTAATAATTTGATATTCAGCACCAAGATTATGAACCGAGTTACCATGAAGATTTTGGACCTGCGTTTGGCTTTAAATGTGAGTTGTATATTAAAAGTGGATAAGTACATATTTTGGAAGATTACAGGTAATTCAAAAATAATAATAAAGTTAAAGTTTCTTTTAATATTCATTTTAAATAATTTTTACAAATGATTTTGAATGCAAGATGGTTTGAATAAAACTCTTTCAAATAACTCATGAAAAGATTTATTAATTTTTTGACCCATTTTATATAGAAAGTTAAAACTTGATAAAATACTAATATCCTTGGTAACAATTTTAATATATTAACCCGTATGGAGACTTTATTTTATTTTAAAAAAATATGGAGCGATGTCAACAGAAGCCAAAATTATTCAAGTTCTATATGGAGTATTAATACCTTATCATTTATTTGAATTGAATATTATTAGAGTAATATTTGTCTAATTTAGCCGAAAAAGAAATTATGCTAATTTTTCACTTTTCAATAACGAGTAAGCTTAGCTTCAATTTTTTTTATTAAAGTAGTCATCATAAAATTTATCATAAAGACGAAAATATAAATGCTAATTACATTGATTCTTTTACACTTATAAAAAAATTTGCTGCAATTTTCAATTTAGTTCCAACTCTTTTTTTTTTTGCGGATTTTTTGACAATTTTAATTATTAATAACAAGGTAAGGTTAATGGGGGGGGGAATGATAAATTGTACTTACCAATTATGCCGGCGGGGTCTATGTAACCTTGCGGCCTTCTCCGCCACTCGGATATCAGAGGCTCCAATGAGAATGGTTCCAGAAAATTTATCGATTTTCTAAATTTGTATTGTACAATATTACATTTTTCTTAACTCGATAAGTATAGTAAATAACCTCCGTAAACTTCAAAATGAAACAATATTTATCATGCCACATGTAATATAGGTCAAAAATATATTGTTCTAGTTCTAATAATATCCGAAACATCCCTTGCATATCAAGTTATATTGCGGTTTAATTTCCGCAAATAAAAAATATCAATTATAAATTTTAAGTTAAGTCGTGACCTTGCATAAAGAATTTTTGTCTTTTTTTTTTTTTTTTTTTTGTAAAAAAAGATAAAAAAGAAACGAGAATCCATTAATACAAAATTACTTTTTTTTTTTTCTCGTTCTAACATTAAATCCCAAACCAACTTCAACTTGAAACTTTACTTTATTACCCTATTTGTTTAAAAAGGCGATTTCCTTAAAAGTATAATAGGTGAACACAAACAGGAGATTTTCTCAATACAATATTATTTTATAGACAATAATAACCAATTGCTATTTATATTTATAATTGATTTTTTTTTAAAAAAAAAAAATATATATAAACACCTTTAAAAAAAATGTTTTCAACAAAAAAAAAGAAAAAAAATATCCTTAATTAATTACTTTTTTTACTTTTTTAATATTATTTAATTCAAAAAAAATGACGAAATATAATCAAACCTTACTTTTATTTTTCGTCATAACTGCTGTTTTTAGTTGTTTTAGCAAAGTAAATGCAGCAGCTATATTATCAGATCTACAGGCTAGATCCATTCAAAGGTAAGCTATCAAAAATTGAATAGAGCCATAATTTTAATCGACGTAAATTCACACATTTTTTTTTCATTAAAGTCCGCAGGACGGAACTACAACTCCTGTAACACCAAAAGAACCAAAAGCATTCTATTATAATCAGACCATGGATCATTTTAACAAAAAATCGGAAAAATTCTTTCAAAAATATTATGTAAATTCAACTTTTTATAAAGAAAGTGGTCCAATATTTCGTAAGTTTAATGAATTTATTTTCTTCTAATTTAAGTTTTTATTCTTCACAAGTTTTTTATTTAAATTTGTTAATTTATAGTTTACACACCTGGAGAATCCGGAATTGAACCATCGATAACAACGTTTTCATTCATTAGTGAATTGGCGGCAAATTTAAGTGGACTTTTAATAAACATTGAACATAGATATTATGGCGAAAGTTTTCCATCAGATGATTTTAAATATTTAACAATAGATCAAGCATTATTTGATTTTGCAAATTTCATAAAAAATCCACCAGAAGTTTTAAAAATTCCTAAAGACGCTAAATGGATAACCGTAGGAGGGTCTTATGCAGGAAATCTGGCAACGTGGATGAGAAAAACGTTTCCAAAAGACGTATTTGCAGCTTATGCATCTTCGGCTCCATTAGAGGCAAAGTTAGATTTCTTTGAATTCGATCAAAGAGTATCTAAAGCTTTACCTTGTGCGAAAAATATTTCGGATGCATTTAGTTTTGTATTTGATCCTATTTTGACGTCCGGTAATGAGTCGGCTATCTTAGAATTGAAGCAGACATTTGGTTTAGAAATGATCGAAGATAACCGAGATTTTGCATCCGCGTTAAGTCATCCTACTGCTTCCATTGTACAAGAATATGTTCCCCCTCAATCATCCGAACAACTTGATAATATCTTGGCTATTTGTGGCCCGTTTGCTCAAGCTCCCGAATCCCCAGAAACTTCTGCATTTATTTACACAGAAGGAGTTAAAGCATTCTTAAATATTACAGGCCTAACCACCCCTGAAGCTAAAATTAAAGCATTTGCAACGACTGCGATTAATGCGAAAGGAAATAGGGATTTGGCTTCCTTTACTTATCAGTATTGTACTGAATTAGGTTATTATCAAACCGCTCCAAAAAATCCTTTGCTATCAATTCGTTCAAAAATTATAGATATCAGTTATTATCAAGGACAATGTGATTTCATATTTCCCGGAATAGTTTCTTCTCCAATGATTAATAGAACAAATAAGAAATTTGGTGGTTTTAATGGAAATTTCTCGAAAACCATTTTCGTTAATGGTGACATGGATCCTTGGACTGCGTTAAGCGTTAGTAGTGATTCGGTTAATCCAAAAACCGCCGAAGAAAATAGTATTTTCCTTATTAAAGGTGGTTCTCATGTAACTGAATTTGATCCACCTTTACCTTTTGACTCTGACTCATTAAAAGAATCGAGGATTTTTGTTCGTGACACTTTGGCTAAATGGTTGAACGAGTAGCCGATAAAAACTAACTTTTTCACAAGAATGAACATTTTATTACTGCGCAACAATTTTTACTTAATTACTATTCTAATGTATAATACTTCTAATTAGCTCGAAAAAATTAATTTACTGTTTATGTAATTTTATGTAATTTTACTATTAATTAAAAAAAAATAAAGTGTTTGAAATGACTCGGGGTAAATTTCCCAAGAAAAACCTTTTTATATACCGTATATTTTTGTAAATAGGATTAATTCGCTAGACTTGTATGATAAAATTCTAACCTATTTTAAACATTGTGATATGCCTACCTTTTCAAGAATTATAAAGGAAAAACCGTTATTTGTTTTACAAATACAAATGGATGGTCCATTTTATGTAATTAAATTGGAGAGCCAACTTCTCAAAATATGTATAAAAGAAATTGGCAACTGCAGCAAGGCAAGGAAATTCATTGCCGAAAATGGGATTTGTGTATTGACTTTATATAAATAAATTTATTTATCTTAATTATTAAAATGATAAAATTATTATTAAAAATTTAATTAATAATATAAATAAGGTTGCTAGACGAAACCTAGAAGTTTTGCAAGTCATCTAAATGGTAAAAGGTAAAATTTAGCAAAATTATATTAAAATCTTATTAAAAAAAATTCGCGAAATACAGAAAAAGGTAAAACTAAATAAAAATAATAAAATTAGCAAATTAGACATTTTGCTAAATCAAAAATAGGTATCGTTTACTCCAGTCCCATAAAGATATCAAAATATTTTGTATTTAAATGTTGGTCAAAAAGTGGCTATATATCAAAAAATTACCTATCATCTAATAATAGGAGACCACTGTGGAATGTTAGAATTAAATTAATAATAAATGTTTATTATATGAATTTTTTTAAAAAATTAAAAATTAATAATTTTTATATTTTAATTAAAGTTGAATTAGCTAAATCTAATGCTAACGCCAATGCTAAAGTTAAAGCTAAAATGTTAATTCTAACACTAATACTAATGTTAAAGCTAATAATAAAATTAATGACTAGAAAATGTTTTCAGAAAATATTATTAAGTTCAGAGTACAAGTGTAATGAAGGGACCAATCACATATTGACTCAAATTTTGAGCAGGCAGATAACAGAATATCTTGTGTAATATGTGAAAGTCCTTCACTTCACTTCAGACTAATAATATTAAAATTAAAGTTAACATTTATGTTAAAACTAATAGTAATACTAATCTTAACATAGCTATCTTTATTATTATTATTATTATTATTCATTATTATCAATATTCTATATCTTAATTTTTTTTTATATTTTTTACACACTACTAAATTAATTTTTTTTTATTATTCAATATATAATTTTGATGAAAAAATCAAAAAAATTTTTCTTTTTTTATTAAAAAAAATTTTTATTTTTAATAGAAAGGTCAAAAATTTTTTTTAATAAATTTTTTAATAGGAAATCAAAAATATTTTTTTTAATAAAAGATTATCTTAATAAATAAATAAAACATATTTTTAATTTTGAAAATTAAATTAATATTTTAAAAATAAAAATCATTTTAGTAATTTAAAATATAAAATATTTTCAAATTAAAGCTTTTAATAATTTAATATATTAAATAAAAAGTTTTAATTTAAAGAAAAAATATTTTAATCAAGTTAAAATTAAATTTTTATAATATTATAAACTATATATAAATTAAATATACTATAAAATTTATATATAAAATTAGTTTGCAATTAAAATTAAAATTTAATTTAGAAAATTATATAAAATAAAATAATCAAAAGATAATTAAATAATCAGATAAACAAATAACTGAAGAATTAAATAAAGTAACTTTTATCAAAATCTATATAAATCTGTAAAGAATATACTTAAAAATAAAATAAAAATGATTATATATACATATTATAATTTATTACAGTCAATTCTTGATATAAAAAACTCTTGATATAATGAATTTTTTAAATAAATATAATAAAAAAACTCTTGTTATAGCAAATTGGCCAATTAAATCTCTTAAAATCTTCACTATAACTTTATAGTTAAGATTTAGGATATAGAGTTCATTATAATAAGAGTTGACTATAAATATATATTTTTTATTTTTCTAAAATTAAGATCTTAGCATATGATATCATTTTTTATTATTTACAAATATCATAAATGATGATTATCAATAATTGTTTATTAGTTAATTTTATTTCTTAGAAAATAAATAAAAGATCTCATAACTTTATTTAATTTTTATTTTAACTTTTTTTTTACTAAATAATTATTTTTTATATTTTTTTTATTTTTAAAAAAGAAGAAATCAAAAAATAATTAAAATTTTATTATTTTAAAGAATCTTAAAATGATAATTCAAAAAAATATGAATAGGTTTATGTTTAAAATATGATTTATGTTATTATTATATTAAAATAATGACTTATTTTTTTACTTTCTTTTTTTATTTTTCTTTTAGTTCCTTTTTTTTTTATTTTTCTTCTAATTTTTTCTATTATTTTTCTTTTCTTTTATTTACTCTTATGTATTTTTTAATATTATCTCATATCATTTTATTTTTTTTTTTTCCTTTTTTTTCTTTAAATTCATTCTCTTTTTTACTTCTTTTTACTTCCTTTATTTTATTATCTTCTTTTAATATTTCTACATTTCTTTTATCCTTTCTAATTTTAACTGTTTTTTTTATTTATTATTATCTTCTTAGATGATCAGAGAGATAATAAATTTTAATTCATTAGATATCTTTATTGAATCTTTCTTTTTTTTTAATTAGTAATCTAAATTAATAGATTTTAATCCTTCTAATTTTTACATTACTATTAGCTATAATTTTATTTCTTTTCCCTCTATCTCTCTTTTTTTTGTCATCTTAGCCAGTATTAAAAAATTAAAAAATTATAATTAAAATATTAAATTAAAAAATTTTAAAATTAGATTCATTTTTTTAATAAATTTTATTAAGATATTTATCCTTTAATAAGTATAACTACAATACAAAGGTTGCAATTAAAATATTTTCTCTTTTGTTATTTCATTTGTATTATTTAGTCAAGAATTTATATTCTTATTTATTTTTAAATAAATATATAAAAAATTTTATTATGCTTTTTTTATATATTTCAATGATGTTTAAAGTGATCTTTTCTTTTTTATTTATTTTTAAAAATTATATTTATTTTCACATTTTTTATTCATCTTGAATGAGCTATTATATTTGAAATATAGTTATTTAAGTTTTTACTGAATAAAGCTTATCATTTTTATATAGTATTAAGGAGAAATAATTATAGTTTAAATTATAACTAACTAAACATAAGTATTAAAAATGATAATTGCATATTAATATTTACTAATACTAAAAAATAAAAAATCTTGTAAATTTTATGAAAAATATTTTAATAACTTTATTAACTCTTGAAAAAATAATTCATTCAAAGTGACTTCTTTTAATTTTACAAATTAATTCTATCAATAAACAAACAGTTATTAAGAAAAATATTCTCAAACTAATTAAAATAAGATTTTTAGCATGTAAAAGTAAAATAGACAAATTTCTTTGAAATACTTAAATACATTTAAATACCATATGTTGACCTAATATTTTAAAATATCACATCACATAACATGATGAAAAATGAATTATTCTTATAACTTAGTAATCAATATTTTAACTTTTAAATATCATTTTGAATTAATGTAATTTTTTTTAATATCTTTTTCAAATGGCTTTGTTTCCTGTTGTAACCTTTTAATCCTTCTTGTAATACTACTTGTATGTCTCATTCTATTTATGGTGATTGTGTGTAAATTTATTATAAACTTTTTTTAGAAAAATAAGAATCATCACGTGGTGTGTGTTTGTAATTTCCAGATAGGGATTGGAATCGATCCTACTTTTATCTTATAGTGGCGCAATAAGTGAAGCTATAATAATTTAAAAAAATAAAATATTTGATTGATGCAATGATCAAAAAAAGCAAATGATGCAAAACCTTACCTAATGATTCTAACTTGAAAGAATTAAAAGAAAAATGATAAACAAAGCGCGAAAAATTAAAATGATTGATCGCAAACCAGAAATCTTAAAAAAATAAAAAAATTTACAAAATTAAAAAAAAATATGAAACCAAAAAACTATACATACAAAAAGCACACACCCCGTATTTTCAAGCGAGTCAAGCCTAAAAAGGATCCTAATGAATTTATAAATAATAATAAATTAAATAAATATAGTTCTATCTCTGTAACCCAACGCGAAAGAACCCAAATTAAAGGAAAAGTAAAAAGTTAATAAAAAAAAATAAACACCCGTAATTCCGAAACGATCGACTCAATCAGAGGTTCTGCATACATCAGATACTCTAGCGTATCCTAATATCGATAATCTAAACATATCTGTACAGAAGTGATATTAGTGTACAAAACTTTAGAACTATCAATCAACCGTCTGTTTACTTACACCCTCAATCTTCCCAATACCTTCAAGAATACGGCTTCGAATTTTATTGGTAGAATTGCTTCAGCTTTGTTACTTTGTGTTACAGGCTAGACCATTCTTCTCTGAACCAGATGTACATATCACCTAGAAATTCGGATGACAATCTACGATGGAAGACAATCCAAGCCTACTCAATAGATCTCTTCGTTATATTTTTAATAATTAAACATATACATAATAACGCTCACTGTATAAGCGATCAGCCATTATTTATAGAATTTTTTAATGCTGATTGTGAGAGGACATTTCTGATGAATTCTCCCCATTCTGAATTACTGAGTTGATCTACTTCATCAAAAGATGAAAATTTTTTGTTGATAGTAATTTCAGATTCTTCGTCATCAGCTCTACTTTCTCTTCGCTTATCTTCATCTTCAGATTTGATATCTTTCAAAAATCTTAAATTAAAATCTTCATAATCTCCACGTTTGTTAGTAGGTACGTCATCGCCAGTTGACTCAAAAAATTTTAAAAAAAATGAAAAATAATAATAAAAATTAAAAAGAATAAAATAAAACGAAATATATAAAATTAAAATAAACGAAACGAAATTAAAAACTATTAAAATAAATCAATTAAAAAAATCACGTCCGAAAAAAAATTTAATTATTCGCTAATTAAAACAAAAAAATTTCCGATTGTAGTATTCGTAGAATTTGACGATTACACTGGTCCTGCAATTACGTCTGCAGAAGGCAAAAAGGTTATTCCAATTCCACCTATACGACATACCTGGAAGACGAATTCAGGACTTTGCTCACGCTTACAAATTCCTGTTAGCCTTTCCTGTGCTATCATTGTTCATAAATCCAAGAGCTAACACTATCAAAAGCCGTTATTGATATCGGAAAAAAAGAATATATTTGGGTCTATCATTTGTTGCAGTATCTCAAGTTCGTGCTCTTGAGAATATTCTCTCTAAACCGTTCTCATTTGGTAGGCTTCACCGAATTAATAATAGTAAAAGAATGCATGAACGGAAAATTGAAGAGAATGTATGATAAAATGGTTTCTTATCAAAGTGATGTTTTTAGTTTTAATGATACCATAATATATCTAGAACAATGTCAGATATTTAATATTTCCAAATTATATTAGTATGACGAAATGTAACATCGGACCCACAACGGGTCCCGTTTTACTAGTTTTAACCAAAATTCAATAAATTACCTTAGCAAACGAATGTGTATTTTATATATTGAATTCGATATGGCTTACTAATTTCTCTTTTCTAAGCATGTTTCATTGGGGCGCGCTGTCAACTAATTAAATCAAAACTATGTACAGTCCTATAACAAAAATTACTATTGAAGATTTTTTTTATATATAAACAAATACATTGTAGTAAATCTACATGTTATTTTATAGTATAATTTAAATTATTTTATAATAAATTTACTATTAACGAAGCTATATTTTCTTTTTTTTAATAACTCTGGATCCTTCTTATCATTTTCATTTCAGATTTTTCGAAAATACTCCAAATATCCGTCTCTTTCACAAAATAGAAGGCTTTTTTTTTAAAAAAAAATTCATCAATACTCCGAAATTAATAAATTAAACTTTCTAAATAAAATAAAACTTTTTTTAACGTGAGTTTTGAAAAAAAACGATGTATTTTATGTTTCTTAAAGTTATCATGTACCCATTCAACTTTACTGCGTTACTTAAATATTAATAGAGTACAAGTTATTAAATTTTAAAGATTTCGGTTATTTTATTAGAATTTTATTAAAAAAAATGGCTAGCAAAGCCCGATCGTCAATAAATCTCTAATAGTAAAGTTTTACTATAGGACCATATATAGTTTTGTTAAACTATGTTGACAGCGCACCCCAATGTTTCATGTACATGTATTTTCATTTTATCCAAAATCAATCTAAAAATAATACCGGGAGGTTAATTATTGATTTAAGGAACGAAATTTATTTAGAATATTTACATTAAATATTTGTAAAACATCGAATCAAAGTTTTTGCCGGTTACTATGATCAAGTTAGCCGAGTTCCATTCATTATATAAATTTATACAATTCATGGTCGATAAGAGTTTTCTATTGACTCGTCTAGTAAGCATTTGGACTATTCCATTTTAAAAAAATTAATATTAAACAATTAGAATTGCTGATCAACTGTTACTAAATTCCACATGACTTCTGGAATGTAAGCAAACTCCCCCCAGGAACACCCATCAAAAAATCCTCGGACACGTGATTTTAGATACACGTGATGTGGCTTAGTTTAATATATATGGTTATAATAAAAATAATTTAATTTACTTAATATATGTATTACATTAATGCTACGAACTAACCCTAATTCCACGCAATTAATCGCAAATGTTACGCGGCTGGTCCGACTTTTATAACAAACCTTTCCTTCCGAACCCTAATGCCACGCCCTAACCCTAATGCTACGCTACTACTTGCAAATACTGCACAATTATATTTAATAAAACTCGAAAATTATAAGTTTTCTTAATAAGCATATATTTATTTTATAAAAATTTATATTTATTACAAATAACGAGTATTATAAATTTTATACATCGCGATTACTGTGGAAAAATAAAGATTGATATGGAAATATAAAGAATAGTATGAATTTATGAAAAAATAAAATATTGGGAGTGATGCATTTTGTCACTTCGTATTCATTGCTTACGATAAATTGATCACCCGTGAAGTTACTATAAATAATTATCACTAGCTACTTAAACGAGGGTGTTATCAAAACATTTCTTTATAAGATAATAATAATGGGAAAATGTTAGATGGTTACAGCCCGAAACGATCGATCCCGAAGAGTAAAAAATAAAAATAAAAAAAATAAAAAAAGTATACCTTTCTCTTTCTTGCTTCCAACATGAAAATGGAAGTTAAGGAACTGCAGACTTAAAATAAATTTAAAAAAAGTAATTTTAAATGAAAATTAAAAAAGAAATCGCATAATTAAATGAAAAAGTAATCAAAAAAAAAACTCAATTATTACTGGAAAAATAATCATCTTCCGATACCTTAAAGCTGCGTGTCCTAGAGCAATATTGAAAAAAAATTCGAAAAAATTATTGAAATATTTTTAACAAATTAAATGTTAAACGCGAACAGAAAAACAATAAAAAAAGGAAGCGTGGGAATTTTAAATTTGTTCAACAAAAAGCATATCTTATATCCACCCCAAAATCAAATCACGTGTACCTAAAATCACACGTTTCCGAGGAATTTTGATGGTGTTCCTGGGGAAGATAATGTAAGCACATACCAAATAAAACAGTTCAATCCTCTCCATTAATATTAGCAGAAAGAAGCAGTTAAACAAAAGCTAAGAGATGGGAAATAGTCATTGATATATGTGATAAATGAAGAATTAATTATTTGTATAGAAATATTTATCGACCAATTCTTTTTCTTAATTAACAAAAAAAAAAAATACTTTTATCAAAATAAATAATTTTTCAAATGAAATTATATTGCAAGATTCGTCAATATGATAAAAAAAAAAAAAAAGAATTATTGAACCAATTTTTAAAATTAAAACCTGCTCGATAAAATAATGTATTGTTTTGGAAACTTTGTTCTAATTTAAAATAAAAAAAAAAATGTTTTTATATTCTACATTGTGATACATTAAACTTTTAAAACAGTCAAATCGCAAAGTTGTTATCGAAACTTTCGAGACCTATCGAAACTATTGAAACCCATCGAAACCCATCGAAACTGTCAAAATAATTTTTGAAAAGTTTCGACTTTTGTCATAATGGGTTTAGAGTTTTGCCCCGCAAATAACTACCAACAATATAGACAATCTTTGTAAAACTTAGATTCGCAACACCATGGTTGATTCCATACAACTCCGTACATACACATACATTCTTGCCTTTTTACCAAGCTTGAGTGTTTCTCACTAGAAGGAGCTGAGAAAGCAACATTACTGAAAGCTGAAATGACGATAATAAGCATGAAAATGTGAATTTTCATGATGACTTTGGAAGTATTTGAAGGATTAATATCACAAATGTTTTTATAATATGTGAATTTTATAAACAGAATCTTGTGAAAATGTAGCTTAAATACGTGTATTTATAAGCAAATCAGATTAGAGTTACAATTTAAATTATTTGATGTCTATTGACAATGTGAAAATAAAATTTCCTCACTTTATATAGTTTTTTTAAGTATCAGGCTTACTAGGCTTATCCTTAAGATACTTGCTATAGATTCTCATAAAGAGCGTTACAACCTTTACAGCCTCTCAAATGCTGTAATAAATATTTGCAACCAATCACACAATTGTAAATCCTAAATATAATTTGTTCAACACATCATAGATCAATTCCGGCCAGTTCGCAAATGGAATATTGATGTTGTAATGGCATTGTTTGCAGTAACTAAGCAAAAGGCTTTAGTGATGAAAACTAAGCCAAAAGGCATTTTTAACGGTACTTAAGCCATGTGTTAATAAATATTCAAATTCCTTTTTTATTTCAATAACATTATATATTTAAATATGTAGTAAATAATTAAATAATAGATACTGTTTACGTCTAATATAATTCCGCCCGAAAGATCACGATTTACACTTGTAAATTGCTTTCGATGGTTGTGGCTAGTCTTTGTAGATCATTTTTTGACAAAGGTTTTTTATTGAGTAAAAATGAATTAAAATTGAGGCTAACTTTATTTAATAATATCAAGTTAATCAGTGTTTCCTCAACGTCTGCGCTCTACACTTTCGCAATGTCAATATATTAAACTAAATAAATACCCAATCAATAAAACTCTAATTAATTAAAACTGCACAATCACGAAAAATTGAATAATAAAATAATAAGAAAATCGGGAATTAAAAAAAAATAAACAAAGTTACAATAATAAATATAAATGTTAAAACGACGAAACGAAAATATCGCGAAGGGATTAAAGGAAGGTTTAAGTTGTATATATACAATATAAGAAGGGCGAGCGTGGAATGTTAAGTTGTTTAAGAATTTCCAGCTCATATTTATAAAAAAAAAATAATGATTAGGACAGCCTGGCACACTGCCATTTTTTCATCCTAACAACCTGGCACTGTGACAAAGGACTAAATGCAAATATCGAAAACAATTTACATACAAAATTATGGCGAAATTATACTCAATGTAACAGTTCATTTACAAAGTTGATGGAACACCCAAATGAAGAGTGGTACAATTATGAAAGTAACATTTTAAATACAAATGGTTTTATTTTCGAAGAGTTTTTAAACTTAGGGCAATTTTGAGAAGTACTTTTAATAAAAAAAAAAAATTCAGGTCAGCTTTGTTATAATGAAGTGCTAAAATAAAATCTCATTTGAAAATAAAAAATTAAGATCCCATAATTTTTGTTTTTCGAAAGGTAAATAATAAGAGAAAATTAAAGTAGAATTTTCGATCAATTTTTGTAACGATCATGATAAAACTTGGCCAGCTTCAAGAAATACGTAAATTTTAACATATCCTATGTTCTCTCCTTTTTATAGTAAATTGCACGTGATAATTATGACACGTTTAATTCCCTCATTAATTAAAAATAAAAAAAATTATTAAATATAAACGGTGAGGAAACTAAAATAATTCCTAATATATTAAAATACTTGTTTAAATGTATCTTCAATTATTATTGTAAAAGCAAAAAATTTTGAATGTAATTTATTTATTTATTTTATTTTTTTTTTGTATTGGTTTTATTTGAACCCAAGTATAAGAGAATTCAAATGATTTTGAATAAATCTCATGATATTGCTGGGAATCGATGAAATCATAATTTTTCATTTTTCATAAAGTAATAATAAATTGTCGGTACAAATTACATACATGTATCTATGGAACTTGATTAAACGTACATTAATTTAGCTTGAACTTCAACGTGATATTATCTGCTTTTACGTGATAACTTCAAAGCAAAGTATAAATATATTTTAAAAATAATTAATTTTATTCTATTTTTTCTTTTTTTTTTAACTCTTTCACATATCTTTAAAATATTTCCAAAGTTGGATCAATTTTATTGATTTAGAAACATTCAAGTAGTTGATTATAAAGAAAATGTTCAAAAGATCTACACGTGATTTTCACTTGAATATTTTTTAATTTTTTATGATGATATATTTTTACCAAAATAAATTGCGTAACCCGTGATAATACCGTTAAAGAGCACATTTTCGCTAATTCTTTAACCTTTTGAAAATTACTTTCTCCTTTATAAAAAATAAATCTTTATTGAAAATTTTTATGATGTGTTGTATAGCATACACTTTCTTTAATGAAAATTTTTTATTAAAGAATTTAATAATTGGATATGTAATTAACACAATCACGAAAATAATAGCATTTTGACGCGGTAAATGAATTTAAATAAATAAAAAAGGTTGTTATCTAAGTTACAAAGGTAAATTTCTATCATTATAATAAGCAATAGCTTGAGTATGCTGTTTATAAACAGCCAATCTCATGTACTTTTCACCCAATTCAACGTTCTTTATACCAGAATTTTCAAAGTTGCAGCATTATAATTACCAATAACTTGGCCATTTTCGGCGGCCTTGGTAAAATAATCGGTAGCTTCTTTTAAATCCTTTTTAACTCCAGTACCTATAAATAAACAATTACCGTAACGTAATTGAGCTTCAGGATCACCTGAATCCGCTACTTCTTTATATAACTCTGCCATTTGTTGTTTGATTCATATCAAGTTTAACAAATTTTGATTAATGCAATATGCTTTATAGTATTTTGCTTTCATATCATATTATCTTGCATTTTCTTCATTCACAGGATTTTCAATATTTATTGGCGATGGTGCATTTCTTTAAAAAGATCTTGATCTTGTAAAGTGGTAAAGATCTAAGAAAATTGAGGCCTAAAATTATGGTCATATTAAACAGCTTAGTAAATTTACAGAAGTTTGAAATTTTAATATAAAAAAAAAAGATATCTAGCATATTAATACCTTATTTGCAAGTTCTTGATAATCTTTTGACAAAGGAGTACCTAGAGAAAAAGCTCCCGATATTTTTGTTGCAAACAAGATTAGTGATCTCGAGGATATCATCATATTTCTCATAAGGAGATTTTCTTCGGAAATTTCCCATAGTAGTATACCAAAACTATAAACTTCATACTTGGTGTCATATTTTGACCTTTTCTCTAATTTTTCTGGTATGCTACCGGAACAGCTTCTAGTGTGGCAGCTTGATTTTCTGTACCATCAGTAATTGTTCGATTTGATTTAGAATTTGCAATCTTGGCCAACTTCTGATAGGTATTTTCGGCTCAAATATCGCGATGAACGATCTGAAAATGACAAACGATTTCTTTTAGAATTAAGGGATGATAGAGAATTTTAAGTAATAATAGTAATATTAATATTAAATTACCAGAGCCCAGGAAATTCAAGACTTTAGCAATTTCAAGAGCAAATCTTAATTTCACCTTAACTTTAAGTTTACCATGCCGTTTATAATATTCACGTAAATTTCATTATCAGCCCATTCAGTTACCAAGTAAAATTTATCATCATACGCAGTTAAAACAAAAATTGAATAATACAATGACATTAACCATTTTTGTAACTGAATGAGATTATGTTCTGAAAAAAAATTCTACATTCTCATCTCTACGATTTTTTTAAATTCCTTACGGCAGTATCAGCTATTTGGACTTTATCCAACAATATCCCACATATTCTTTTATTATGCTCAGCTGATTGATACATTTTATAATTTCATTAAACACTTGAGTTACCTCCGTTATAAGTGGTAAAAAACTTCAAAACGATACCATTACGCTGTTTATAATATCTAATGTGCCGACAGCATATGATCCCTTAGTAAACGTTGTTTCTACAAGATAAGATTAAATGATTTTATAATAAAAATGTTAATAATTATGTATATTGAACCGTTATATATATAAAAAAAAAATTTTCTTTACCATAATTAGTATTTTCGACAATCGAACCTGGCGTAATTTTAATTTTTAGTAATGAAAAAATTTTAACAATGAAAGAATTTTTGAAAATTATTAAAGAAATGTAAATTGATGGGAAATGTAATAAATTACCTTTACCTTAAGATCATTCGCACCTGACGTTTAATTTATTTATTCAATTTTATTTTATATTTTAGAATATTATTATTAAAATATTATTAATTATCTTACCATTTGGTGCAAGAACATTCAACCTTTGCGCTAATTTTTTTTTTTTAAAAAAAAATATTTTGAAATAGTGATTAATTAGTTATTACCATTTGATATAAAAGCATTCGAATCTGACGTTAATTTATTATTATTATTATTTGAAATTAATATCATAGGCTTACCTGCAGAATTAATATCTCGTAGAAAATTTAATGGTAAACCCATGCATCCAAATAATCGTTTATTATTTGCTTGAAACCCATACCATATTCGTACAGAAGCTCAAAGTGAAGCTAGTTTAACAAGTTTGGTCAAAAAAAAGTAACCATGTCTATCAAGTCAAGCCACTTTCTTATCAAATTTAGACTATGTATGGGAATATGGTATTAAAAAGTCATTTGATGGTCGAATAAGAATTGAAAGAAATCACAGAAATTTTTTATAATTCTCTTGAAAACAGTCCGCCTTTAAAAAACGGACGGACATTCCAACCATAACAGATAATAGATCTTACATTTAGCACTCAAACATTGTCACCATTCTCGATTATGTCATGATTTTGTAAACAATATCGTCATGAAGATATGTTTGCTAAAGTCACCATAGAAAGGGAAGATTATATTAATAGAATGCAATGTTCACAGAAACTGGGTAGGTGTTAAGAATCCTTTAAAAGTACCGCATTCTTTGCTCGAACAAAGTTATATAACAAAAGGACCCAACGTATCGGTCATTGGAATGGCGTTTGGATAAGAGTAAAAGCAATCGTGCATAACTCGTTCAAAGGTGTTTATTATTATATAAAATTATTATATAAATTTCAATTTAATTCCTAAAATATTGGTTTAAATGATTTGCTCGATATCACTGAGCATTTATTAAGTACGATTATTATAGAACCTAATCAAAGAATCACATTAGAACTTTTAAATGCATATTTAGGTTATGTGGAACACAGTCAACTTTATTTAATTTCCATGGTTTTTAAGAACTAGAAAATATTTAATGAAATTTTGGAGAAACTGAAAATATTGCAATATTATGCAACAAATATTTTGTAAATTTCTCAAACCCTTTAATAAACACAATTCATAGTTTTATAAACCACCAATCGATTCAATTTTAATGATCCTGATGCGTGTCATTTGTTGGTAAAGTGATTCAATCGTAATTTATCAATACAAAAAAATTTTAAAGAAGCCTTAAACGCAGCATATTGAATTAATATATTTTTTTTTAAAAAAAAAAGACCTTTATGTTAATAGTTAATTTCAGTCGTATCGTAATAAAAAAATTCAGATTATCCGGGTTAATTCAGATAATTAAGATAATTTAATATGCCGGAAAATTATATAAAAATTTATTAGATTTCGAAAAAAATTTTAAAAAGCGTGATGTAGATTTTCGTGGCAATAAAGTTTTCATTAAAAAAAAATTCGTAACGATGCGAAAATAAAATTTGTTAAAAAAAATTCGTTACAATGCGAAATTTCTTAATATTCTTAAAAAAAATTCGTGCTGAGAAGTTTTGTTAAAAGAAAATAAAGTGAATAATCAAATTGTAGGACATTCCTAAGCTAATGAGACGAAATGGTAATCATAACGTGATTTAACCCATATGACTATTATCAGTTAAGTGGACCAATAAAAAAAATTTTATCATTTTCCCCCCTTTTCTATTGCCCAATTTCTTTTCGTTTAAGATCGGCGTTCGTTACATTGAAAATTGGATGATCCCGGATGATTCGAATTATATTTCATTCGAATTAAATTTCTTTTCGAATTTATTCGGATCATTCGAATCAGGCTAACTCGTCTTTTTCTGAATCTAAATTTAAATTTATAATTAATTACTCAATTATTACGAATCATACATTTATTCTTAATTAGTATTTTCGTAATGTAAATTAAAATTAAAATTAATACGGGTACGATTTTTTGGATTGGTTGAGCGATATAGATCCTCTATTATTAAATTATTTCTAAAATAAAAGGAATATAATTTAGTTTCAAATAGAATGACACCAGATAAGTTAGATACAACGGGAATATATTCTATGCCGATCTCGAAACATATATATAAATGTTTATTTTTCGACAGAAAAAATTTTTTCACAGTTACAAAATGTAAACCCATCTGAGGTTAGATTATGAGATACCTTTGTAGAATTGGTATAAAAATGTGCGTCGTACTCGTTGATGTTCAGTAAGGTGGTGTCGCATATTGTTAACTTATGATAATCCAAGCATGAACCGATGAAATAATGATTAAAATGAGAAACGGCAATGTTCGATACGTTTTTACTCAATGTTACTATGTACAGATGTACACCAAATGTGGATGGTCCTTTGACCTAAAACTAGATAATTCTACAAGGACGGTTAAGTCAGTTGCTAGTGAAAAGCTTCCGTGAAGGCATCTCATACACGTGGTCAGTTGATCTGCAAACCAGTTTGAATCCTATCCTTTCTTTTAACCTTGCTATGCAATATTGTAAAATAATTACAACGTAGACAACAACACGAAATAACCAGCAACGATGTTAAAAATAATTTGATTGTGTCTATGCTTATTCCAATATAATGTATAATGCAACATCTATTTTTAATTTTGGACTTTACCTTTTATCAGAATCTCTATCTAAGAATTAAATATTCTCTTAGTAACATTTCTGCAAATATTATTTATCACCTGACTTTATTATAATCATGCTCAATTTAATTTTGATTTTACTGGCACACTACAGTTATTAATTCGAATTTCCTCAAAGTAGGAACAATCTTTGTTGACTCAGTTTTTGGTGTTGTAGTAGATGGTATATTTTTATAAAAAGAATAATTCTCAATTTTTTATTATTTTTCATCAACAAACTTTTATTGATTAAACATGGAACCACATTAGAACGAACTGTATCAGTAAAGGACTTTTATTACAAAGTGCCTTTGATGTCAATGGCGAATTGAAAAATACTTTTAAAGTTTAGTCATGATAAAGATTCTTATATGAATATTGTTATTATAAAATTATGGTTAATGTTGTTATTTATGTATTCACTCCTTCATCTTATTGGATTGCAGCACCTTTTATTATTTTAGCAAATATATTGATTTTTCATTTGATTTTTAACCTATATTAGTTTTTTCGTTCGTTTCATTCGAAAATCAAATAAAAACTGAAATTTTAGATTGACTTCATTATTTGTTAAAATTATTTATTTATGTATATATTCACTCCTTCATCTTATTGGCTTGCAGCACCTTTTTATTATTTTAACTAGTATATTGAATTTTTCATTCGATTTTTAACCTATATTAGTTTTTTCGGTCGTTTCTTTCGAAATCAAATAAAAACTGAAATTTTATTTACTATTCATTATTTGTTATGTTTTGTTATAAAAAAAAATTGGCCGGAGTTATTGATAATTTGGTTAAATTCTGATTTTGACCAGAATTAAAGAAATCCGGATTCCCAAGTTGTGTTCGCCCTTTCCGCCGCTAGTAACCATTCTTCAGAAAGGTTAGGCACTTTAGCAAGGAGCTGAAATTCCCTTACCTAGGAGTTTAAGTTCATTTCCACAGTTCTCGTTTCATATTCTCGCTTATAATCTCGCCCTTATTAATAAACATTTAACTTAGTTCATTGGTTTTTATTTATATATATACATATATTCTCTCGTTTTCTATCTTTTTTTTATTTTTATATCCTATAGCATTTGCCAAGTAATAAACCAAAGGCTTGTTTAATAGAAATTTTTTATTTATATGGTAAGTATTCTTTAATTATTTTCCTAACAAACCTCCCAAATAGCATATATATTTTGTGAAAAAAAGAAAGTGGGCTAAATTCTACTGTAATTGTTACAGATCCAATGGACCGAAAATCGGTAATTACATTTCATCGACTCTTTAACGGGTCATTTTAGTGATCTTAAGTTTCCACTCGAATTTCGTTTGTAGAACTTGATTTTTGATATTTTAATCAAACTCATTATAATGCATTACTGTACTGTTAATTTAACATAAAAAAAAAATTTTTTTAAGTGGTGCAAATTATAAAAATTGACTTATTATATTAATAAATATAGTATATTCGATGACGATTCATTTGAAGTACGCAGTATATTGAAAATAAATTGTGAAAATGCATAATAATGTGAAACAATACTGTGACAGTTATTTGCAACCAGACGTTACATATCGGGATGGATGTTAGATTCTCTTTTACTAGGAACGTATAAATAATACTATCCAGTAAAGTGGTAAGAACAATCGCATATTCGTCGATCAGGAGATTCAATACTTTAAAAAAATTTTTCTCGGTAAACCCCTGATCCAGGTTTAAACAGGTTTTTTTTTTTAAAAAAAAAAGTACATTTCCTAATAAGTAAAAATTAACAAACGTCAAATGTCATCGCCTTAAGAACAAAGATAATAAAAAAAAAATAAATCAGAAAAAAAAAGAAAAAAAAAAAGGTTCGGTTATAATAATATTTAGAGAATTTTTATAAAAATTTATAGGCGACGCAAAAACTCTCATTGATGACGCGCAAACACGAGATCATTCTGCAGTCGGAGGTGTTTAAATTTTTTAATACTTGCTAAATTAATTAATAATAGATATGGGATGGACTAAAAATATATCAATTGTAACGGATCTTACATCATTTTTTTTCTTTCATCTTTTTTTTTATTATAAAAGAAATAGCAAAGCTTTCAAACTCTTAAGTATACTTTTTCTTCTCGTACGTGCTAAAAACAACGCCCACATTCCAAACAACTTACTATTTTAGCTGAAACTTTTCGAGCGAGATTCCAACATTTTCGTGCTTTGACAAGGTATTTTTTAAATTAGTAGTGGTTTTCCATCCTGGTTACGAGCTCAACAATATTCGCGAAATATTGTTGACCTACAGGTTCGATATACCCGGGATGTTCATTTCTATAGACAAGTATTACCCCAGTTCTATAACGTATTGATAAGTAATTATCTTTACGTGGTCGTTCCTTTAATACATCGACTCTTAAGATCTGACTCCCAAACGCCCTTAGCATGAATTCCTTACTCTTCAATAATACTTAGATTACTAATTTAACATTATTCTTTTTTTTTTATCATACTAATAGGCGTACTGGTAGAATCATGCAAATTTGAACCTTTCTCTCAATTGGAATTATTTGAACGCGCTATTCCCATGTCTTTTTGCCTTTGCCAAGGTATTTATTGTATTGGTAGTGGTTTTCCATTCTGGTTACGAGCTCAACAATATTTGCGAAATATTGCTTGACCTACAGGTTCGAATACCCGGGATGTTCATTTCTATAGACAAGTATTACCCCAGTGCAATATCGTATTGATAAATCTTTACATGGTCGTTCCTTTAATACATTGACTCTTAAGATCTGACTCCCAACCGCCCTTAGCACGAATTCCTTACTCTTCAATAATACTTAGATTACTAATTTAACATTATTCTTTTTTTTTTTATCATACTAATAGGCGTACTGGTAGAATCATGCAAATTTGAATCCTTCTTGAAATTTATTTGAACGCGCTATTCTCATATCTTTTTGCGCTTTTGACAAGATATTTGTTGTAATGGGTAGAAAATTTCTATTCTGATTACGAGCTCAACAATATTCGCGAAATATTGTTGACCTACAGGTTCGAATACCCGGGATGCTCTTTCTATGGACAAGTATTATCCCAGTGTTATAACGTATTATTAAGTAATTATCATTACGTGGTCGTTCCTTTAATACATTGACTCTTAAGATCTGACTTCCAATTGCCCTAAGCATGAATTTCTTGCTCTTTCAATAATATTAAATTTTTAAATCTAATATTTTTCATTTAATGGGTAGGTATTCAGCGGCGGGTAGTGGATTCTCAATGTTAACTTTTCACAGTCCAAAATACAGGAGGCTGGTACACGTACTACTATTAATAATAAGTACTACGTCACGAATTTATTTTTTGAAAAAAAACTTCTATTGATTTTTTTCATTATTGAAAATTCCAACTAGCAGGAAGAGATAAGTTTTATTTTTATCACTATGAATATAAGAAACTCTGATTTTTAGATATTCAAACATTCCTTATCATTCGCTTTATTTTGCAATATTTATTATCTAATTGAATATATAAACTATATAACAGTGACCGAGTGATTTCTATTTTTAACCTTTTAACTTTTTTGAGTTGGATTGTTTTGGATCACATCAATCAAAAAATTTTTTCAGTTATAGTAACTTTCTAGACTTTTCATCATATCGTACTGTATCAAATAAATAAATGTAAGTATGTTTGTTTTTTATTTTTTTATTTTTTTTGTAATATTTGATTTTTTCCTGAAATTTTATTAATTGATTCTGATGGAGACTGAGAACGTTTTATGAATTGGGTATATGGAAACTGGCTCAGTACAATTTGCTTGATCAGTACTATACTGGTACTATAATAGACATTATTTTAGAACCAGTGGGGTCAATACGAATTTAAAAAATTCATACCAATTTGAAAATCATACTGCGGTATGATAATAATTAATATTTTTAATATCTAGCGGTAATATTTCAGTTTATCAAAATAATTTTAAATAAAGGAAAGGCATTGTTAAATACAAAAATAATAATTTATTTTAGTCTGATGTATTTGTCTTCAATAAAATTTTTTTTTGAATAAAAATGACTATATCAATTTTTAAATCGGATAAAAATTTTATCGTACCATACCAATTTTATAATACCGCCAGTTTTCTATTACTCATAATCAAAATTGAAAGCGAATCAATCAAATCAATCAAATAATTTTAGATTCTTATTGGCTATTTTTTCATTTTAGTAAAGGGTAATGCAATTAATTCCAAATATTAGCAAATTAAAAAAAGATAGCAAAAATCTTGATTTTTGACTTTTGAATATATCATTTTGACTTTCGATAATTTATTGATTTGTTATAATTTTGATAGAATACGTCAAATATAAAAGAGAATTACCCGTAATTTTATTTTACTGGAACCATTACTGCTAATATTAATGCTATAAAAAATGTTTAAAGAGATTTGTGAAAAAAAAAATTGGACATTAATTCCTCAATTATTAGATAAGTTAGTTATAATTAAAGTAAAATGTTATTTTAATTATATAAAATAATTTTCTATAGTTAACTATTTATTTATTATAAATTAACATATTAATTAATAAGATTTTAATAAAATATAAAAAAAATAATAAATATATGATAATAAGAAATATAAATCAAATTAAAGCAAATTAATAAAATTAATAAAGTCAGATTGATTAGTAAAATCAGAAAATTATAAAAATTAGACAATAATTGTTTATTAATAACATTATAATCACTGAAACCTATATTTTATAAATTATTAATTACTAATATTTTTTGAGTTATAAACTTCAATATAACTTGTATATAAATATTATTAAGAGAATTTTATTAATATAATTTATTTTTAAATAAAAGTCATGTTTTATTTATTATTTTATTTATTACAAAGTATTCTTAATAATTAAATATAATTTTTCGAATATAAATTATTTAAAAGATTATTTTCATATAGTTATTAAATTATAATATTTTCAAATTGTATACATATAGTTTGGTATTTATTCTCTTTAAATAAAATTTCAAAGTATAATTTTTTTATATTAAAAGTATTCATTATTTATATTTGTTTAATATATAATTATTAATACTATTTTCTTAATATTTTATATAAGTATTTTTATATTTTTTAATATTCTTAGTATAATTTATTTTAAGAGAAATAATTTTATTTAATTAAATATAATTTTCTAAATTAAATATAAATTTTTATAATATATTATTAAAATATTATTTAAAATAATTAAATATTATATTTATAATTAATTCTTAATAAGATTTTAGTTTGAAAATTAAAGTTTTAAAAGTTAAATAAAATATATAGATTTTATTTTTTTATATTTATTTAGACTAAAAATATAGTGAACTATATTCTTTTATTATATTTTTTTATTATATTAATTTATTAACCTATTAAATTTATATTATTATACTTATATAGTTATTTTATATATATTATTATTTTACTATATTTTTTAAAATTATAAAAATTATTAATATTATTTTAATTACTTTAAGTTTTTTATATTTTCACACTCTGATTTTATTTAATTCATTTAATATTTTATTTATTTATTATTATATTATATACTTTATATTATATATTTAATATTTTTAGTTTTATAATATTATATTATTTAAAATTATTAATATTTAAATTTCTTATTAGCACTGGTCGAAATCAAAAAAATCGGACATGCGAAAATCAGCCTAAAATCAGCCTAAATTCGGCCTAAATTCGGCAAATTATCAAAATCAGCC
>CAJVPQ010000526.1:0-26504 GCA_910591825.1 Funneliformis caledonium
TAAGTTGCAACTATTATAAAAATTGCAACTTTAATTTAAGTTACAACTATTATAAAAGCTGCAACTTTTAAATAGTTATAACTATAAGTTGCAACTATAATAAATTTTATAAAGTTGCAACTTATATAATTTAATTGCAGTTACCAACTTTATTTAGAATGATAATTTAATCATTCTATTAGAACGATAAGAAAACCATTTTTTAGGAATGATAAAGGAATCGTTTTATTAAAATAAATAATTGTTTTTTTGGAATAATAAGAAAATTATTCTATTAGAACGATAAAAAAATCATTTCTAAGGAATGATAAAGAATTGTTCTTTTAGAACGATAAAATAAATAATCATTTTTTAAGAATGATAAAAAATTATTCCTTTAGAACAATAATGAATCATTTCTTTAGAATGATAAAAAAATTGTTCTTTAGGAATGATTTTTTGGTTATTGTTCGTTTAGAATGATATAATTATTTCTATTGAATGATTTTTTAATTTTCATTTATTAGAATAATGCAAACGTTTCAATTGAATGATTTTTTAGTTATTGTTTGATTGGAATAATACAATTATTTTAACTGAACAATTTTTGTATTATTGTTCAATTAGAATGATAAAATTATTTCAATTGAACAATTTTTATATTATTATTTAATTAAAATGATACAATCATTTTATTCTATAAATAATATAGGTTGAATTTTAGCTAATTTTTGCTGTATACTAATCGGCTATGAGTATGCCAATCAGCTATAAATAAGATAAGTCAAATTTTAGCCAAATTTAGCCAATTCTTAATGTATGCTGATCAACTAAGCTGATTTTTGATAATTTGTCAAATTTAGGCTGATTTTATACTGATTTTTTATATATCTGATTTTTTTTGATTTTGACTAGTGTAATCAAAACTAATTTTATAAGAAGTTATTGAGAGACTTAAATATAAATAATATTTTATCCAAAATTTTACTGTGAACTCAATTATATTAAAATGTATTAGAGAGCTGGAAAACATTATACTCAACAAATTATACTTAAAGAGGTTTGCAAAAAATAGTTTTATGTATATTAGATTTAATTTATTTAAATCATATTAAAAAATATGCATAAAAATTAGCAAATTTTATGAAGTATTATCGAAAAGGATTAACAGATATGCAAGTTAATTATGTGTTAAAAAGTATAAATCACATCAGGTTATTTCAGATTTTATTTTCATTAATAAAGTAAATATTGGCTGAATTTATATTGATTATGTGATCAAATATCTAGCCAATCATAAATAAATCTTGTTATAATCATATGATTTTATCAAAAATTTTAATTTGAAATATCTATGTAAAATTTGGTTTTATTATGGATTCAACTATAATGAAAAAAATCAAATGATCATATTAATTCGAAATGTATATTTAAAAAAAAATTTATCAATCTAATAAATTTTAAAAATAGCATATATTTTGATAGTACAGTGATACCTGATTTAAAACCTTCAGAATAAAAAATATGATCATTTATATGTATTATATAATTCTGTATCTGTTATAACCATTCATTTTTTATTAAACTAAAATGTTGAAAAATATATTAATCATATCATAACAATAGTGATTTATATTTCTTTTTTAACTTTTTACTTATATTAAACGACTTTCACTGCATAATTTTATGAAATTTTACATAATATAATTTGTTATCAGTGTCACCTCCCTCTGTATTTTATTATTACTAAATATTATAAGGACTTAGAATTTCTTGATAGATGAAATCCTATTTGTTATCACTATATATTATATATGCGTCACAATTAATTCTAGCCAAATGCTGTAATGTTAGTCATTTCGTAACATTTTTTAAAGATTATATAGGGAAGTCATATTAAACTTGCTATATCGCATAATATTTATTTTTCCTATCATGATTGGCTATAAACATCTGATTATAGTAACCTTTATATATTATTACTTCTATTGATAACACAACACTTTTAAAAATTTTATCATATCTTAAATGAATAAGAAGGACACAGATGATAAATCAAGATTAAAAATTAAATCAATTCTATTTGATCAGACTGTGTAAATACCCAAGAGATTTCTCTTTCGACCTTTAGAAACTGAAAATTAAGACATATAGGCTCTTTGCAATAAAAAGGAAGGAAACTACCAAAAAATTTTTTTACTTTATAAGCTAAATATTATTTTTTTAATAAAATAAGTTCAGATTTAACATTAACTCAAAAAAAATTTTTTTGGTAGTTTCCTCCCTTTCTATTGTAAAGAGCCTATATTACATCCTATATGCAGTTTGTTTTGATAAGTTTCTGAACTTTATCATAACACATATGAAGTGAATTTTTATTAAACCTTGACAAAGAATACAATTCTCTATTACTTTTAGTATATAGCATATCTAAATTAGTTATCTTTAAATGCAGAAGAAAAGATCACATATATTTCTGAGATATTGGTAACAATAATATCATCTGAGTTGGTGAATTAGGAAGAAAGAAGAAAATATGTAAGGTGATCTAAGCATAAAAAATTAATAATACTATTTTTATTAGTAATAACATTTGATTGATCATGTACCTTATCAAATGGAAGAACTCTAAGGAATGATATGAACTATAACAGAAGTGTAACATCATCACACAATAATTTTGTTTGTTTAAATTTGTTAAAATTGATTGATTTTTTCAAGTTTGCAGAGTTGTAAGATATAAAAGTATATCAGGCTTCCTTTTGTAACATTTGATAAAAATTCATTACTAAAAAGACTTTTCATGTGATTTTCAAAAATTGAATAACAAATTTCAAAAAATGAAATCCAGAAATTTGAACTTATAGGTTAAAACTGATTAATTTTTAACCAGTTAAATATTTTTTTAATCAGTTAAAATAGATGAATTTAACTTTGACTGAAATTCAATTTCTAGTCAGAATTAAGATTTTTATGATTGTAAAATATTGTCTAACGCTGACCAAATTTATAATACTAATCAAAGTTAATTTTAACCAGTTATTAACTGGTTAAAGAATTTTTAGCCAATTCCAACTTCTATTTGAATCCAAGATTTATTGAGCACATAACACAATGATTGATCCCAATATAATAATATATTAATATCAACAATGATGTCTATATCTTCATTGCTTGATGCATTTGAAATAAGTGAAGATGCTAATTTATTGCTTTCAATTTCAGGATTCACATCAAAATTAAATTTGTTATCATTATCATTATCACTTTTATCGTTATCGTTTTCATCTTTCTCATTAACATAAAGATCCTCCATTGCTTTTGTAAGGTCTGTAAGGTCCAGTGTTAGCAAATGACCTTGAAGTGACCTTAAAATGACCTAATAATGTGATGATTTTACTATGAAATCTATCACGTGATCATATATAAAGTGATCTAGGTCACTTCAAAAAAAGGGAAATAACCTTGAAATTTGCCAACACTGGTAAGGTCTATAACTTCATCATCTAAGTTGTTAGCATCACAACTTGACAAAATCCTTTTTTGACAAAGCAAACTTCTTCCTTTGAAGTAAAAAGGACTCTTCCATGAGAAAACACGCTTGATATGATCTGTAGAATTTTAATGATGAACGTTTAATGTAATATTAGATTAAAAATAAATAACTCAATATGAATCGATCATCCAATACATACATTCTTTTCTAATGTATGTAGCAATGATATTGAGTAACCTTGATCAATATGAATAGCTGACCGTAATGGTGTATCAAAATGTGCTGTATAAAAAAAGATGATTAAAAGGGTGATATAAATTATTTAAGCTATAATTAATCGGTATTTCTTATTTTTATGGATTACAAGTGAATTCAGTATTCGTTGTAGCCCAATTTCAGTACGTTCATCTTTAGTTATGTGCCATTCAAATTCATTTTTTAGACACTGAAGAATTTGAAATTTCCCTTTGGACTTTAAAATTTCTTTAGATTGACTTGCTCGTCCTTGGGAAGTGATACCAGCAAATGACAAATTATAAAATGTAGAGTCAAAAAGGCATAAAAGGAATATAAGAAAGCCTTATCTTCCATATTCTCAGCAATACATGATATTTTTTTTTCTGTTAATCCTTGTTTGTTGAGACATATATTAAAGAGCCCAACAACATCGTCGGCTGTAAGTGATCGGAAGATCGTAATCTTTTCGATTGTAATTTTCTCGGTATATTTTGCAACCATAGAATCCATCTCTTTGAGATCTCTAAATTTTAGATTTGTTCCCATAACGATCACTGTATTATTATTTTGCTTTAACAATTCTGTAACATAACCGGAAGAACTGAACTTAGATGAAATGTAGACGTCGTAGGATTGTTAAGTTTACGATCTTTTGGTTTTGTCGCGAAAATATCCAAGTTCCTTCCTCAGGAAGATTATTTATATAATCTAGTAGCTTAACAGATTGAGGCAGAAATTCATGACGAAAATATCGTTGTAGAAGATGACATTCATCGATTGCAATTGTGAACCTTGTTGTATAATTAGTTACCCTTTCAAAATGATCTGCCAAGTCATTATAATATTTATACAGGCAAATTTCATCACAATTCGTCATTTTCTTAACTGTATTGTACACAAATGTAAAAATACGGTTGAATTGTGAATCCTCTTGACAGTATAACCACATAAGTGGGTCAAACTGATCATTGAAGTTTATGCGGAGTATTGACCATGCAAGTCTTCGGGCAACCACAAAGGCCATAATATTTAGCTTGATAAGTTTCTCACGTTCTTGTTTCTGTAAGATAGCATCCTGTTCGGTTTTGAAAGGGATCGAGTAGCTATTAGATGTGACAATGAATTTAATATCAAGAAGGAGGTTCCCAAAGTCTGAGTTACAGGATAAATCATTTTGACGAGGAACAACGACATATGTGATAAAGTTGTGCATCCCAACTTCAAACACTGTAGAAGTTTTTCCGCATCCCTTTATTGTATTATGAAACAAACTATCAGTATGAGTGTAAAACAATTTGTAAAATGATAACTTCATGTAACTACCCGAAACTCCAATTAAGGCTGCTAATTTTGGTATGGGATCTCGTATATCATCTTTAATCATCTTTTCGATCTTTTCAAATTCTGCTAAAGTCCTGTGACCTAATACTCGTAGTGATACATAATGATATAAGTTAAGATCATACAGGGTGTAATATGTCTTAATTTTCAGTTTCCAAAGGTCGAAAGAGAAATCCCCCAGGTATTCACGCAGGTCCGATCAAATAGAACTGATTTAATTTTCAACCTTGATTTATCATCTGTGTCCTCCTCATTCGTTCAGGATATGATCGAACTTTTGAATGCATTGTGTTATCAAGAGAAGTAGCAATATGCGAAGGTTAGAAATAATAAATATTATGCGGGCGCAGCAAGTTTAATATAAGTAAAAAGTTTTATAATTAAAAAGGAAATATCTCGCTCGATTTAATAAAAAAAAGAATTATAAAACAAATCACGAGATACAGAATCATGTGATACAAATGACCAAATTTTTTTACGACTAATTTTTCTGAAGTATACATTTCGAATTAATGTGATCATTTGATTTTTTTTTATTAAAAAAAAAAATAATTCACCACACCTAAAATAAATTGGATTAACACCATCTTTAGATCGTGGTTTCAGTCTTTTCAAACATTACGCATGAAAGATTACCTGTAATGAGATGACCGATTATAATATCTGATGTAGTTTTTTTTTGGATTTATAATTCATTTTGTTCTTAATAACAAAATTAGTTAACATTTTAATGCTATATTAAAGACAAACTACGTTTATTAAATCCAATAAATAAAATAAATTATTGTCCAAAAAAAAAAATAAATAAATAAATTGTTCGATTTATCTTACGAATATATCTCACCACTACCAACATCAATACTTCCCAATTCAGTAGTGCTATAAACACTACCGTATTCTAACATATCATTTTCTAATAAACTTTCAATATATGGAATATCTGGTTTTGCAAGTGTGTAAATAGATTTATATACATATAAGCTCACATTTCTTACAAAAAATTCCAATTGCCTAATACTAGTAATACTTTTCAATGTCAACATTGGTCGTTTGCTGTCACCGTTTGAAAAAGTAAGAGCTCGTGATAATGGTGATTCCGCTCTAACTTGACTAGCTATATTATCCAAGTGAAGCTGTAAAGTAAACCAAAAACACGTTAAAAGTGAAAAAATTGATATTTCGAAAAATTTGTGATTTCAAGTAAAAGAATGTTTATCTAAACCTTTGATAAATCTTGCTGTTGACCTGAAAGATGATCCGCCAACTTATCCATTAACGCATAAGGCGACCATTCAAGAGCGTGATTAATGACATTAATTGTGTCTGATATGAACATCCATTCATATCTAATAAATCGAAGTTAAATATATAATTAATATACGAAATTTAGTTAAAAAGATAATAATTTAATTTAAATCTTACACTTGGAAATCATTAGTTTGTAAAACGAATAATAAATCCAAAAATTTGCAAGCAGCTAAAAATACGTTAGCAACTTCAGATTGTTGCTCAATAGGTTCTTTTTGTAGGAACATCCCAAACAATCTAACCTATTAAATAATATAAATAATAAGAATCGAGTCGACCACAAAAAAGGGGAGAGAGATATTTATAAAACATTACCAATTCCGTAAGAATAACTGGCCAAAAATTTGATAAATGTTGGTTCGAAATTCGACACATTAATATTCGGAGTGTCAAATAAATCTAATAAACATAATTAATTCGTATAATGAAATCATCATCAATAATTAATTATTTATTATTTTAAAATTTTACCTCGGCGTGTACTAATTCGGATAAACCCAATTTGAATAACTCTACCAACTTCTCTTGTATAGGAGGAAGATATTGTAGATACTGATCCATATTACCACAGTAAATTACAAATGAGAAACGTCTCAGATTTAATGCACGGTTCAAAGATTCTTGTTCTTTGCTAACAAACAAAGCATTTGCAGGTGATGTAGACAAACGTCCTGAAGTATAAAAGAAAATATAAAGATTAATCAGAGATACCAAAAATTTAAAAGTTTAGGAGGAGATTATGGAAGCATACCCAACAGTTCAGGGAATCTTTCCTTTTCTGAAGTCATAATTGTTTGCATAATGATACGCCATTTTTTAGCTGCTCCAGGTGTCATATTAAAAAATTTATTATCTATAAAAACATCCCATAATTCTTTACGCCAGACACGATATGCAAAAGGTAGCTTGGACATCTCGCAAATGAGATTTAATATGACATTTGGTATACCAGTACTGAAAGTATATTTGTTTTGTTAAACCGTTTGTTCATGCAAAATTAATATTTTAATCACAAACTGACCTGGGGCGATTTTTCAGTACAGGGCCAATTATATAATACATCATATTCGTCAAAAGAGAAACAATTCGATCTTGATCAATTAACAATCGTTTTATGTTTGGAACCACAACTGTAGCAAGGTAATAGTTTACCTTAAAAAAAAAAAATTACAAATAACCTGATTATTATCAAATAAAGTAAAAGTAAATAAATAGATGAGAAATTAATTACTTGATCAATTAAAATTTCCTCTTTGGATTTTGAAACGATTTTTTTCTCCTCGGAAATCAAATTAACTGAACTACCGAGATCTGAATCTCTTTCGTCATTAACTAAGGTTAAACAAATAAATTAATGAGTTTCCTTTAAATTTTGTTGAAATATGACAAAACTACTACATACCTTCTATGCTTTCGACTTCACCGTCTATAGCTACTGATCGTCTTAGCCATATCCCTTGGTCGAATGAACGACCCGAGATCAATATGCAGTAATCTAAAATACGTTGATATGTGTCCTAATTAAAGAATAACAAAACTTAGTAAACAATAAAAAGAAAATTAAAAAAAAAAAATGATGAATATCAATTCGTACATGCATGTCTCGTCGAACCTTTTTATCTTCAAAGTAAGCTGTGGAGCACAACTTATCCGACAATTTGTGCATAAACCTTAAAAGTGAATAAAGTATTAAATCAAATCAAAGCATGATATACCATACTGCACTATAATTTCATCATACTTACTTAAGAAGTGCAGGAAACAAATATTTATATGAAGAAGCTTGCGCAATATAGTCTTTAATGTAAGCCAAGCATTGAGGCCAAACTTCAATCAGGGGTTGATTAACTGCTAAAGAATCGCAGTAAACTTCTAAAAATCGTAGAATAATAATATCGGATCTAAAACAATAGGGACAAACTTATAAATATAATAAATCTTATCAAAGAAAGTGAACATGAAATACTTACATCTTGTTCACCTTAGATCCCAACTTTTTTATTCGGGAATTTTGTACAACTTGTGCTCGCCCACGAGCGCTATTTAGCATAGTGACTATCACTTTTTGCGGGGATAAACCTGGAATGACTTTCATTACATCAATGACAATACTTTCAGCACATTTGTTTAGCATCTAAAATAAAGGTGGTGATTTAGTGAACCGAAATTATATGATAATAATTATAACTTTTATTTACCTCCTGACTAGAAATACTATTAGGGTTTTCGATATACCAAAGCTCCACAAATGCTTCAATAAGCTCTGCATGTGCATGTTTATGTAACTTATCTAAAAGCTTCATAATACGTCTATGAGTTCTGTCTCGCGTATGAGATAATGTAATCAAAAACGGATCAGTTCCAACCCTATGTGGGCGATTAGATGAGTGAACATCCTTGAATATGGTCCATATGTCTATAACTATGGTAACAATATTTGGGAAAACAACATAAAGTATATAATCGCGAGGCTGTA
Organism: Funneliformis caledonium; assembly: GCA_910591825.1. NCBI lineage: Eukaryota > Fungi > Glomeromycota > Glomeromycetes > Glomerales > Glomeraceae > Funneliformis > Funneliformis caledonium. Next base: position 8,838 of record CAJVPQ010000526.1, read on the forward strand.
AAAATTATAATAATAAGTTTCTATGATTATGAGGTGACGACAACAAAAATAATTTAAAAAATAAAGTGTTTACTTTTTGTTCGGACGAAGTTTGTTCGGTATGACTTGTATCTATTGAGAACAGGTTACCAAAGCCAGAAAGTCCAAGAGATGATTCATATGCCTTAGAGCCGGTTGAAGAGTTATCTGCTTCATTGACTAACCCTCCATCCTTTAAACAAAACATAACTATTTTCTCGAACCCACCAAGTAAAGTAATAATATCCCGTTCGGACATTGACAAATCACCAGATTTTTTGCTATATTTCGACGAATCAGATGTATCATCATCAGCCATGAAAACATAATGATTATGCATTTCGGTTTTCCATCGACTTAACTGTTCACATAAACGCTGGATTAATGGAACTAATACAGAGTTAAATGAATGTCTGAAATAAGGCAAAGATGCCAGAATAAAATCCATCCACTGCTGTAAGAGAGGACGATTAGAATTTATTGATAAGGCGTCAAGCAACACCTTAATTAAAGAACGTGATGATCTTGCTACATCTAAATTTTCATTCTTTGTATCCGTATCTTCCTTTGACGCTGAATTATCATAGGTATATGGTGGTAAATTGTATGGACCATCAATATAAACAGGATTTACTTTAGAATGTTGATTAGCGGATCCTATATGGGTTACTGTAATACATAATAAATGTAACAGTCTTGATTGTAAATCCAACTTTTTCGAATATATACAAAAAAGAATTTTCCGCAGTAACGCATCGTGTACCAATTGAACCAAATCGTTATTGACATAATCTATCTTTGAAATTAAATGATAAAGAAAGTCCATTGCATGCATATGAATGTATTCATTTAGTACAGTCATAGAGGATAGTGTATGTGGCACTTCAGCCTCCATATAAAATATAGAAGTCTTGATAAAAAGTTCACTATATGTTATCTCTCTTACAACTTCATTCATAACTCCATTTCCTTCTTCAGAAAGCCAACTACATGATTTTGCTAAATCATGTTTTATGTTTTGTTTTCGTATCGTTTTCATAAAGCTAGCTCCCCCAACACGACAGATAGTAGACAATGTCTCAAATACATAATCAACTTGAGCCTGATTAAATGGTCTTTCGTAATAAGAAAGTCGGAAAGTCTCTACACCAATTATTTTTTCAGCCTTTTGTCTCATAATTGAAGAATCACAAAGAATTTGGATCAAAGGTTCTAAGATTCTCGTGTACGAATTCTTATTACATCGTAACCATGTTTCGCCTGCACGACGATTAGTCGGATTTTCATCACGCAAAGCATCAAGCATCAAAAACATTGGCTGAGAGAAATGTAAGTATTTATCTTGGAAATTCTCAGAAAGTCTCCAAAAAGTACCAAAGCGTTCAAAGTTCGATTGCCGTACGGAAGAATCTTTTTGTATAAGATATTCTGAAATGACAGCCTCTACGTAATTCGCTTGAGATAAATCTTTCAAACTCCAAATTAATTGGACAACTCGTAAATGAAAGGCCGCTTTATTAGGATCTAAAAATTTCCATAAAGTATCTACAATCTCACGTATTTGATGTTTTGAGTTGATGAGACTAGAGGATACAAATTGTTGATCAATTATAATATGTAAAATAGTCGAAAGTGCTGAATCAATTATATCGAAATTGTCAATCATATAACAACATTTTAGCAGTGAGAAGACCCATTCCCCATTGAATAATTTTGATACCAAATTAGCATAATCTACAGAATTATTCTCTATTAAATGTAATCGCATTGATACACCTTTTAAAAGGCAACAGATGCGATCCATTATTATAGCCAAATGACTCGATGGAATTTCCTGTGAACCGTCGCTTTTGACAAGAATCGCTTTAGTGATTATACTGTGCAAGAACCCTTGAATAGAATTCAGTAATTCTTCAATTAAGTATTGTCCTCGAATACCACTGACTTGCTTGCTTGCAATATTTTCACTCCCTTTTTCATTCTCATAAAAATAAAAATCATTTATATATTTCACAGCATTCATTCCCGTGTAAAAATCAACTCCTAACTGCGACATTTGCGCAGATTCTGTTTCTTCATTCACAGAATCTGTTTCAACTTGTGACGTTGAAGATTCCTTACATGGAATTTGTATATTTTCTTGAGAATCTTTTTTAATTGAAAGTTCGCAATAACTAAAAACACTATCAGGGATTTTTTGCAATAAATCCAAAGATAATGTTAGAGAAGATTCAGTTTGTGAAATACGGTGACTGAAATTTGCTTCATTTGTAAACATCTGTTATTAGATTAAAAAGGTTATATGATAGCTATTCAAATAAAATTAATAAACAAATTCACGTTGAATCGTTAACCTGAAGTTTACGAAGTAAGGCAGTAACGAATAGTGGCATATGTATTTGTTCAATTTCATCTTCATGCATTCGAAAAGAATTCAATACGAAATTAACCAAATCCAACGCCTAGATAATTATAAAAATTTAAAATTAAGGACATTCAAAAATTAAATATAATTTTAATAGAATTAATACTAACTGAAATATCTAATCCATCTTGAGCAGAAAATCGATCCTGAACTAGACCATATAATTTCATCCAAATTAAATATGGATTAATCATTTCCAAAAACATATTAGCTGTTTGTAATAACTTTAATGAATCATACGGAATGAAAAAAAAAAAAATAAGAAATTAATGTTTTAATCTATTGATAAATGATAAAACAAAGGTAAAATGACATACATCGGAACTGAATTCTGACTTTTCAGTATGATTTTTAAATGACCATAAAATATCGACAAGTAAATCCTGTACAATAGGTTGTCCAATTTCTTCCTTATCCATCAATGATATCAAAATCTTATATGGTCGTTGTGCAGTAGCTAAATCACTCGTATCCAAAAAAAACATGTTCTACATTTAAAATCAACAATATTATTAATATATACAATTAACACCGCATTATCAATATTAATGAAATTATGATATGATAATATCTACTGATACTATATAATCCTAATTAAGGAAGTTTTTCGGTAAAATTAAAATAGTTGTATACCCTCAAAGCAGAAACGAGAGCACTTTTGCCATATTGATGAAAATGTTCAATTTGTTGCTCCGGATTTTCGTCGGGTCCTAAAAGCCATGCATAAAGCCTTCTATTAAGTGACATGTCTTTACGTAAAACAACTGCCGAAGCAGATTTCATTAATAATATAAGATCATCTTGTTGAATGATCCTTCATAAATAAACAAAATAAAGTTAATTATTGAAGTTTTTTTTAGAATAAATTTTCAATTAAAATAAAACACATACTCTCCAACATTTTTGACTTTTAAAGGGAAACTTTTAACTAATAAATCAAGAATAGCTCGTTGCACCAAAACGTGTTTATCATCCAGTGTCGCTGAAAATGCTCGAACCATAATTCCAATATCATCACCCAACACTACTGCTACATCTTAAAATCCAAAATTCATAAAGGATGATATATATAATTAATACAAAAAAAATTGTGAATGAATTTGTTGAACAAATTAAAACCTATATAATAAAGAACCCACAAATATAATATTTTTAGACAGAAAACCTTCTTTAGATGTGATTTTTGGCATCCGCCGAGATAAATAATTTAAAGCCGGAGTCCGTAAGGATGATGATGTTATTAATACAAGCCACATACTCTGCAGAAAATATGTCTGTTCTACAATCCCAGATAGATAATTCAAAAGGGATAAAACCTAAAAAATTCAAAACAATAAATAAAATGTAAAGAAACTCTATATAAATATGACATATGAATCATATACCCTATCAAAAAATTCACTTCCTTCTTCTTCTAAACCAGGTAATAGGGCTGTGATAAATGCTTTCATCACAGGTCTTAATTGATTCCGTAAAGGAAAGAAATATTTTTCATATAGATCTAATAATTGAGGCTGATCATTGAAAATAAAAACTTTTAATATTAAACTTTTTAATAGATTTTTACAATCATAATAATAATTCAGCTTACTTTAACATTCATGGCAGCATATTGAAGGAAAGGAAATAATCCTTGAGAATAAATAGGTAAATCGTCTGCTAATTGTTCGATCTATTCATTAATGTCATTCTTTTGATGAATTTCTTTATCAAAATTTACTCGAATAAAACAGATCTACGGAATAAACTTACTCCAATACTATTAAAAATATAATCGTAAACTTCTAGAGCCTTTTGATGCACACCGGGGGGCAGTGCCGGATTTAAGGATTGTGCCAGTCTTTTGCCAACAACTAACTTTCTAGGTATTACGGAAAACTGAGGATAAGCTTGAAAAGCCTGAAAACAAAAGGTTTTAAAAATAATAAAAAATAAATGTAAGAAACAAAAATTCTTTTCACTTAAAAGATGTGAAGTGAAAATTTTACCTTTAAAAGCTTTCCCAAAAAAGCTATGAAATCGGCCCATTCATTGACTTCTTTATCAAAGGATTGTAGTACTTTCTCTACAAGTTGTACGTATTTTTTATAACGCGAATCTTTACGATACTTTTCTAAATCTCGCATTTTGAATGAGTATTATAGAAAAGAAGGTTCTATAAATTTAGAGTTATGTAAATATTATATATCATAATTAAGCATAAATACGATCTAAAAAAAAAAATAAAATTTTGAACATTACTGCAACAAAACGTCACAAACGTGGTAAAAGTCCACGGCATATATTGATCGGCACATGCGACAAGATCATTAAGATCATTTTGACGTTACATTGGTATGTTGAAAAGATATTTCATTACAAACCAATAACCTGATAAAGTTACTTATAATAATTAACAATGACCATTGTATTCGTAATTTTTTATTATACATAATTTTTATTTTTTATTTATTAATTATTTGAAATATTGAAATAACTAATTTATGACATTAATAAACTTACATTATTTGAAATTTGTATTTTCCCATTAGAGAAAAAAAATTTGTCAGAGAAAATATTTCGTGGCAAGGAAGTCCATATTTAACTTTTCTTGGTGGTTTATCAATTTCTTATTTAGCGTTTGGTGATCGATATTGGTTTATTGAACTATTAGGTTTTGCGGTATGAATTCTTTATTTGAATGCGAAAAAATAAAAGTAAGATAATTATTTTTTTTGTAGGCACTTGGTATCGTAAGTACTGTTCCTATGCCACAAATGTTACAAAATTTTCAAAAAGGTCTGTAGCAGGATTCAGGTAAATTTTTTTTTTTTTTTTTAAAAAAAAAAAAAAATTAATAATAATAATAATAATCATTAAAATTCAACAAATTTTTTTTTTTCCTTAATGGTTTTTGGAGATGCATTTAAAGCATTTTATTATACTCATATAGGAGTCACCACTTCAATTTATTCTCTGTGGAATTGTGCAATTAATGGTTGATTATTTCTTTCGTATTAAAATTTTTTCAGATATGCTACTTGTAATAATCGCTTGAAGATCACGTCGGTTTGTCTTGTTACCCCAAATATGTATTGCTTGGCTTTCGTTACGTATCTGAATGACCACTATTGATGCAATCAACACCTTTATTTTTTTAAATAAAATCAAAATCACAAAAATTTATGTTCATAACAAAGACATTTTTTATTTCGATCAAAATAATTTCTTACCTAATGCAATCTTTCTCGCATTTTTACCTAATAATTTAAAATTAAAAAAAAAAAAGGATTAGATAAATCTAAGTAAGCCACTAAATAGATAAATAAACAAAAAAGAGAAGGACGTTCTCGTTCGAGGCCACGAAGTGCTTCCAGTTCTCCCTCCATTTATTCACCTAAATAATGGGCAATTATAATAGAAAAACATTTGACCATAAAGGTAGAACTATTTCCTTAAACGCTGCCAATTAAAGTAGATAAACAATTGACACTACAAATAGAGAAGGACGTTCTCGCACTTGGTTCGGGAGTAACTCGCTAGACATATTGGTTTTTGTATTGCAAAGGAAGACATAACCAATTCCTTCTGGAGAACTAGTAGACCTTCACCAAAAAAAAACATGCTAAACTGACAACCTACTAGAGAGGAGGCCACGAAGAGCTTCCGGTTCTCTATTTTACTGTTTTAAATTTACCTAAGTGAACCGACAATGACGCAAGTTTAATAGACTAGTTTGTCCAAGATAATTTCTTACCTAATGTAAACAGTCAGTCCATTTTTGTTTTGTTTTTTTCCCTATAAACTTGAAGTGAGTTAAAATGTCTTTCGACTTCAAAAATCCAAGATAATTAAGTGTGAAAAAAAAAAATGAATTTTGAAATACAAAAAGGGAGTTTTTATAATCTTTCGAGGTACGCGTTTGACACGTATGAAAAAAAAAATAGTTTAGGCGATAAACAAAAATTTATACTATTAGTTACGTAACACAAAATTGGTAATAACAAATCCACAAATTTCATTCGTCGATTAATGAGAAAAAAAAACTCTTTCCCACTCCTCTCAAAATCAATATGGGAAAAGTAACTCAAAAAAAATTTAATAACAATCCGAAAACACAACGCAATACTCGTAGTCGACCAGACTTACCTGTCGACGATAAGTCTCAAGAACCTTCACAAAAGAAAACTGTGACAGTTCTTAACTGTCCAGGTTCTAGTGACACTGAAAATATTGATAACTCAAACGTCGCTTCTGGCTCCCAAGGCACTATGGAAGTTGACCCTCCTCTTAGTAATGGAAACGAAAGTGTCTCAACACTAGTCACTTCTAAAAACACCAGCACTATGGACGAAAACTAAGCCCACAACCCTACCAAAAACCTCGTTGGAAAAAATGGTTCTTCACCCAATATACTTTCTTTCGAACGTATTCGTGACGCTTCCTCTTACTATATTTACTGCGCCTTCGAGACTTTTCTTCCCAGCAAATCCAATAAGAAAAAAATCAATCAGGCTTGTGAAATGTTCAACAGCGCTAATTTTCCTTCTTTCATTGATGCATCGATAAAGCAAGACCCTGCTAACAAAACGCTTAAAATTGTCTGATTCAGTTTTTCCATGAGTGTTGACGCTAACAACGCGCTTCGTGCCAAATTTCCCAATATGAAAGATCTGAAATTGATGTCACTCAAGCGTCTTACCCCATTTAAGTTTAACTCTAATTTAGCAATCAAGGTCACAGAGATCCCCATCTCAACTTCTGAAAACGTCTTACAATCAACATTTGCCAAATATGGAAATATTTTACGATGCTCAATGATCACTAAAAATTTATGGCAACAAGCGACTATTTCATTCGTAGAAGGTACTGATATGTCAGTATTTACTAACATTAAAAGGCAATTTATTCTCAAAGATCTAGTCCGAGTTCACCCATGCTCTGCTATAATAGAGGAAATTCAACTGCGCTCAAAATTCACACTCAAACTGACAAACTTGCCTAAAGACACATCCAGCCGAGAATTAGAACCTATCGCTAAGGCAGTTAATGCAATGATATGGATAGTCCCTAAAGCCTAGTTAAATTATCGTAATTTACAATATGCCTTTGTTTATTTTGCAACGGAGGAAGACTTATATGCTGCAGTGAATGGAGATCAAATTATCCTTGATGATAAAAGACTCATTTGGACCCAACCGACACTAAATTATGCGCTCACTGCGCCGCACCTGGACATGACACTCAAGCTTGTAGAAAGAAATGTGTTGCGTCACAAGATCGTCAAACTCAAAATTTGTACCAAAGGTTCAAACCTGCACAATTCAAGAACTATTCCGCTCCTCCCAAACCTGTACGACCTACATTTATACATAACAAAGACACTGTTTTTGATCCCAAAAATCCTCGATCTTTCGTGAATCGTACTCGTCATAATCTACCACCTTTGAACAAACCCCCCAATCGTTCCAGTTCATTCCAAACCGCCTTCTTACGAAAATAATAACAACAACAAAAACAACACAAATAATGATAATAAATCATCTTTAGATGACTCCATCCATGCCAACAAATCCTGGTTAGAACAGGTCGAAAATGACTATCTCTTCTCAAAACAACAACGCGACAACCAATCTGCATGGGAACCATCTGATGTTACAAAAATTATGCTCAAATTAGATGCGCTAACAGAAACCCTTGCAAAAATACACACAGACCTTACGTTTACAATCTGACGCCTTGATACTGTAGAAAGACACCTCAATATCTTTACTCTCACTCCAGAAAAAGTCGCAGTTTTAAATTCTGAAAATAAAGAAAAAGGAAAAGCCAACATGGAAACAGATGATTCCCAATATGAAGAGAACATAGATACGTCCGAATCTAAAATCGTCGAATACAAAGGAAAACTCTAATGGCTTGCTCAAGAAAACGAGGAACTTCGCTTAAATAACAAACAAAATATAGAGAAACTTAACTCTGCGCTTGAAGCAGTCGCTCGTATCCAAAAATTCGTGTATGGGAAATCAAATGAATCACTCTGTACACCTATCCCTCAACTGATCAAACCAGGTGCAATTTGGGTTAATGATGATGGCACTGAAACGTCCCACCCTGATCTCTTCTTCTAAATCTATTTAATGATTAAAAAAACAAACAAAGATTTCAAACTCACCCCCACATTCTTTAACATCGCATCCCATAATACTCGCTCATTACTTGACCTACACAAACAACAACTTTTATTTGATTTTTACTTTATTAACCATTTAGATATTATTGCATTACAAGAAACCAATTTCACTACACCCTTCTACCACTTCCCCTTCAAATCCATTTGCAATAACAAATTTTCACCCTTCTTTTCCACGGAAACTGACATCCGACGTTTAGGTTTTGGCATTAGATTTCTCGTTAAAAAATACCTCGCTGATCATATTTTTTACCACTCATCATTTTTCAATCGAATTTATTACATTGACTTCCAATTTAAAAACAAAAACAAACTTCATATTATTAACGTTTATCTTTTGTGTTCAGATGAACCTCTTCGTCTATAAACAATCTATCAGATGTGCACCCTTATGGATGAAGTCATTAGAGCTAACTTTTATACCATTATTTTAGGAGACTTCAATTCAGACCCATCATGACCTCACAACCCTTCACACTCAACTCAATTCATGAATCATATTACAAACAATAATTTCGTTAACACCTACGACTTTGTTAAATCGACAAAAAATATAAATGACCTTCATACTTATGTCTGTGGCTCATCACGCTCAATTATTGATTACATCTTTATTGCCTTTTCTTTAATTCCAGATTTTAATGACCACTAAGTTATTCTGGTGGATCCATCGCTATCTGATCATTATATTGTCTCCACTTCGATAACTTTATCCTCTATTAATCCAAGTTTCAACAATTCCTCAATGATGAAAAAACATAATTTTATGTATAATAACATGATGGATGATGATTAGTCAACTTTTGCTAACACCGTTGACGCTCGTTGTAAAAAATCGAGATTAGTTTCTGCCGACCTTGACAATATTTCTAACATCCATAAGCTCAACTTCACATGGGACCTCCTACAGAAAGCTATTATAGATGGTGCGCTCAAAAGTATACCGAACAAATATACCTCTCATCATATTTATGACCTTAGACCAAAATTATTAAAAACAATATACAAACGCATCAAACTCTTACACAAATTGGAGAAAATTTTCAAACAATGTCTTAACAGTGGAAATTATAACAATAAATGGGGTACTTTATTCAATAGAGCCTCAAGTTTCTCAATGGATTATAATTGTCCCCTACCCACATCAGATACATACACCTTGAACTCCATATCAACATCATTACTCCTCCTCAAAGACCTAAAGAAAATTCTTATAGCTGCTGCAAAAATACAAGAATTAGAATACAAAGCAAAATCCATACAGGAAGCAATAGATCAAAGATGTGAAAATTTCACCAAGAACTAATCAGCGATGTTTGACTCTCTTCTCGAGTGCTCTCGTATAACTATTCATTTAGATCATTGTATTAACAATAACAGTTCGTCTAAAGAGCTACTTACAAATCCAATTGATGTTAAAAGAGAAACTGCTCAACACTTTCAACAAGTCATAGGATCCAGATACTCCAATCCACTACTCCCAGATCTATAGGCAGAGGAATACGCATCTTTAAATGACATTGATCCTGACATTTATGATCTTTTTATGCAACTTCCTACTGAAGAAGAATGGTCTGATGTCCTTAAATCACTACCTAATGGCAAAGCTTCTGGCCCTTCTAAAATATCAAATGAAATGTTAAAACATCTTGGTCCCTTTGCATTTAAATGTTTCTGGAAAATTGTCTCTAGTTGTCTTTTGCATAATCTAACTCCACATAGATGGAACTTAGCCTTCGTGTATCCAATCCCAAAACCAAAGCCATGGGAATTTAACTTTAATCATACACGACCGATCACTTTACTAGAATGTCCTAGAAAGGCTCTCATTAAACTTATCAACAGTCTACTTCTAGCCATCTTAGCTAAAAATAATGTTCTCAAAGGCAACAATTTTGCTGGTCTCCCTTCAGAAGCACCTTTGAACCCATTAACATCCTTGATAATATTAATTATGATGTATGATTTCACCATAACAACCTTTGGATCCTTTTTCAAGACATGTCGAAGACATATGACAGAGTCAACCTGGGAATGTTGATTAGAGCGCTCACTAGACTCCACCTTCCTATGTCCTTTATTCATCTCATAATTTCGATATTTACCTCTCGTTTCAATCAAATTTTCACTGCACATGGTAATACTGATGCCTATTATGTTCTATCAGATATTGATCAAGGTGAAATTATATCTCTGATATTATGGTGCATTTATTATGATCCACTATTATGCAAAATCCAAAATTCCTCGTTAGGATATACTCAAAACGTCAATTGGAGGAAAGATCTTACCAAAAATTCCTCATCTTATTTCACAATCATGTCCCAGCACTCGCTTACATGGATGATACCCTCTGGATGGCGGATTCTAGAATGGATCTCCAAAATATAATGACTCTTGTAGATTCCTTCTTCACCCTTAACAGTATCCAAGTAAATTGGAACAAATCGGTTTTGTTAACGAATATTAAAGACACTAGTGCTGTTAACTTCGCCTTCAATGACAAGGATGTTTGGCTCTCACCGCTCTCACACAAAGAATCAACTCATTATCTTAGCGTTTGGATATCACTTTTAGATAATACCTCATATATCAAAAATCAAGTCTCTACAGAATTCAAAAATGTTAAAAACGTTTTAGATAAAAAATGACTCACGGCCAAACAAATTGTTGCAGTTTTTAATTCTGTAATCATTCCTAGAATTATCTACAAAACTAAACTGACCTTTTTTCCAGCAAATTTCTGCAATACCATGATGGCGTCATTTCGAGCTTTTTTCAAAAACAAACTTCGTCTTACCAAGTCCTTGCCTGCCCCTATTATACACTCAACATTTGGATATACTTTGGCTCACCTTTATGACAAGCAAATGTTAGCAAAATCTTCTGATTTTCTTAAAATGATAAATGACATCGCTCTATTAGGCAATACTATTAGATTGAAAATCATGCAATTTCAACTATTAGAATAGTTACACCTATCACCTGTTATCAGTTAGCCTTATGATAATCCTTTAATCTTCAAAGACTGGTAGTCTTCTTTCTTATCAGCAGCTAAATTAGACGGTTTTACTTTTGGATGAACACTTTGATCTTATGCAAATCATGGGTGGTTTTATATCCATTTTATCAGTTTTACCTACAAATACTTACAAAAAATCTATCAAGAATATTCACATCCTATTAATTATGTTTGTGGATCAGCTCACCTCAATAGATGAATGCTATCTTTTTACATTTTTTGATATCAATTAGCTTCTCAATACTAATATATCACGTGCAAATTAGTTTTTGAGTTTAGAAATTCAACTCATTTCCAATACTTCAACTAGGAATATAATACCCATATGCCAATCCCATCCTTCGATATGTGACTTACCTCTGACTACCATTCATTTAAAAGAGGATGATAATAATAATCCTACCTTTGTGACTATTTGGTTTAATCAATTTATGACCTACATAATTGGAAAAGTCAAAGCTATTGTTGACAACATAATTTATACTCATTATATACCTGCATATGACTCTAACTTTAGAGTAAACATCAGTTCATGCAACAGATGTAGCCATTTTGATCTCACAGCAATCATTAGTACTATCCACAAGAACATACATAATTTTTATACAATGAAGCTTCCACTCTAATTCTGCACAGAAATTAAAATTCGTTATATCAGACATATAAGATGAAGATGCAGTTTTTCTGATCTTATATTAAGAGAAGTCACGTTGTCTAAATTAACCAATCCATATCAATATTCAACTAGACCATTACTTAATCTAAATGTCTTACCATTTGATGTTTGCTCAATAAACTTACTTAATAATATTGAAGCTAACTTTACTTCTACTTCTTCTCTTCAATTTTATACAGACAGCTCTTTAATCTCTCTAGGCTTTTCAAATATTCATTTGGGTATTGTGTGATTATAGACTAATCCAAATTAGCCATCACTTTCTTTCAATGCTTCTTTTCTCTCATAATATCCTTCTTTCACTCTTGCAGATCTCGTTACTATTCTAACCGTGATCTATGTTTTGCCTTTCAATTCTGATATTGAAATTTGCATTGACTCACAAGTCGCTATTTTCTCTTTTTAAAAATTGTCCTTCTTCTTCTGTGATTCTTTATCCATTAACTCCGCCTTCAAAATTCTATACTTTCACATTTGGTCAATGTTATTTAGCTTACTAGCTCAAAACTATATATCTGTTACATTCACTAAAGCCAAAGCGCACACTGATGACCTCCTCAACAATAAGGTCAACAAACTTGCAAAGCAACTTCCTGCTCATCAATTGACCATCAACAAAGTTTATTTAGATTCAGATTATTATCTCTATCACTATTTAACTCCAGTTCTAACTCCTCATCTTCTTTGTATTAAAAATAAAAATAAGTGGTCTAGGCTGAGTTCTTATTATCACTGCTACATCTATGTTCATATCATGACAAATCAATTGACTGGCCTCTTCTCTTCAAGATTCTCAATAATGAAGAATCTTCTAGTAAAACGTCCTTTATAGGATGCTTCAAAAAAAATTCAAAATCAAAATATTGCTTCAAATGCTTCTTACTTTAGAAGTAATATATGCTCGCATTCCTGATACATATACCTCAGCATTATGCTTCCGCTGTCACTCTAATATTGAAGTCTTTAAATACCTTTGGCTGTGTCCAAAGAACAATCCAATCCTTCAAAGTATGGATGCTGAACACAAAATATCATTTATTACCCACCTTAAGGAATTGAATACTTTTATGGATGACTCATTAATATAAGAAATATTGTCAGAGTATTTACATTAGATCTATCATATGGTCTCTTATCATCCCTTTACCATGACATTTTTACATCCTGTTATGAGATGTGGAAAAATAGAAATGCTGCTCTCAATGAATGGAAAGTTGCTAATAACATTGAAGAAAACTATATAGTCTCTAGGATCTTCTCTGGTTTTTCATACTCCTCTCCTCTTCCTTCAATATCAAACCCCACCTCCTTTATAATGGTTACCGCTTATGGCTCCTATTGGTCAAATTTTTGGAATGACAATAACTACACCCTCCCTTCCGAACATTTGATAGCTGTATAATAGTTTAGTCTTGTTAAATTTTCTTTTCTTTTCTTCTCTAAGTATAGTTTAGTTCAGTAAAATACAAGGTTGGTATAGATAAAGTAGTTTAGTTTAAATTAATTTATAGATATTTTTGTATTTTTTATTTTATTATATGTATCTAGTATTATATAAATTTAATAAAGATCATGCAAAATTGTCGCACTTTAAAAAAAAAAAAAAATTAAAAATAATAAGTTAATAATAAAAATTTTAAATAATAAATTTTAGTATAATATTAATTAATTAACTCAAAATTTAAAAATAGAACAATTTATTATTGATTGAAAAAGTTTACTATGACATAACACTTTTTAAATCATCATTTACTCAAACTCAATTTCTTATCCCATAAGGTGATTTTAATAGCTTAGCTCTTATATTTGATTAATCAAATCTTAGGAAATAATAATTACGATTAAATTAATTCTCAATCAATTCTAATTAACATATTTAGCAATAATGAATTTGTCGCACATTAAACCTAATCTAGTTAAACAAATTTATTTATAATTAGATTTTCAAAATGTGAAATTTGAATACTTTATTTTATAGAATGCAATTATACAAAATCTTTACGATCATTGTATTACACAAAATTTTACAACATTTATTAACATAATAAAATATGTAAACCTGAAAGTTATTTTTATATTTTCAATTATTCACTCTATAGAAATAAAAAATTACTACCATACCATTCTGAAATTAAGCAACCCCCAAAAATAAGCAACTCATCAATTAGTATAGATCTGAAAATAAGCAACCCATAAATTCCACATAATAATTAAATATAATAAATATTAAAAATAGTATTAAATTTATTAATAATGTATTTTTATTATAAAATATTAATTAATCTAAACTACAGTAATTAGTAATATTATTCATTGTTATTGCTATCGCCATCATAACTATCATCATCATCGCTATTACTACTATCATCATCATCATCATTGCCATCATCGCTACCAATAATATCATCACTAGAATCTTCATTATCATCATCTGATATGCCCAAAGAAGTCAAAATCTTGCAAGTCTTGAAAGACTTTATAACCATTTCATTTGGAATTCCTTCTCAAGCACATTTGACCCATCTATAAATATCAGATAACCTAGCATAATGAAACTTTCCTAATGTAGTTACTCCTGCATCACCTCCTGCCATCCAAATATACCATTCCTTACGAAGTTTATTTTTAAATAGCTTATTAATTGTTACATCAAGTGGTTGACATATACTAGTTAAACCATCCAGAATAACCGTTAAATTGATACTATTATTATGAAATTTAATTTTAACTAAATCTTCAAGATGTCTTCAGAAGGAATCATATACTATCATTGTTGAAGCATTATTTATTGTTAGATTATCATTAATGTAATCAACATATTTTTTCATTAAATTGGTATCCATCCATCTGTTCTTCTGAAACCAAATAATGACACTAGATTAAATCTATTCACTACGTGGTAGTCATTTACCTTTAAAGATGCAAATCAGCAAAATTTTGTATCATCTACAGGATAAAAATTAGATAAAAATAAAGCTAAAAGAAAAAAAATGTTAAATAGAACTTTACCTGTAATACATGTCAAGACAATCGTGAATCAGTTCTTTTCATTACCAGTGTCACAAATATGAATTGTTTTTTCGCCTATAATATCAATTATAAAGTTTCCTGTTATGTCGAACCAGACAGAAGTTTCATTTATATTTAAAATGTTAGATAACTCAAATGATTTTCAGTTCTAAGGTTAATGATAAACTGACAGAAATTTTCTAATAACTCAGCAGTTTGTAATAGAAACTTTTGCAAAACTTTAATTCAAAGTCATCGAGATAGATTAAATCTTTTTATGAATGCAAACATCCAACGATTTGATGTTTTAAATTCATTTGTTGAAAATCTATAAAGACTTATTATAGCAGGTTCTTTTAAAATATCCAGCATCTTAACTCGTATGATAGCATATGTAATACCTAAATCCTGCTTTTTCTACTCAATGATTCAATTGTATAGTTTTTTTCAGCATCTAGGTAAAAGCTTTTTCAATCAGAACCTATTCGTTTGCAGTTTTGGTTTGGTTCTTTAAACCATTTTTCATTTGAATTAACTCAGCGACTAACTATGCTTTTATTAAGTTCAAAAGTATTTACCGCTCTAATTATTCTATTTTTCTTAGCATAAGTGACAACTTGTCTCTTTTGCTCAATAGAATATGAATTACAGCTTTGTTTGAGGATTTTTTTATTAACAGATATTAGTCTTTTTTGCTTTTGTAACAACATATTAAGTTTTAAAACAAGTTTAGAAACAAGTTCATAATTGATCACATATGATTTATTGATCGTGATATTATGCTACATTATATAGATGATTATTTTGCATAATGTGATGACAAAATGTTTATTATGCAGCAATTTTTTCATTTCTTCTTTTACGAAAGAAAAAGTATCTGAAATTAAGCAACCTTATAGCAAAAAAGGGTTGCTTAATTTTGGAATGGTACAGTACTTTTGATTACTAATTTTATTGTAAATATAATATTGTTATTAAAATTCAGACTCTTTACATATTCTTAGTTTAATAATAAATTGTAATTTAAATTTATGAAAATTATTATTTTCATAAATTATCTTTAAAAGTTCATTGTCAATACTCTTTTCAAGTGGCTAAATATTTTTTTAATAGAAAATTTTAAATTTTTTTGATTTTCTTTATTATTTATTATATAATTTTCTTAAATAAAATAAAAATTATAATAATTAATAGAAGGACAATTTTCTAATAATTTTTCATTATATTATTTTATTTTAAGATTCTAAGTTTTTTATTAGATAACTTATCATAAAAGATTACTTTAAAAAAATCTTGTGCTGTCTAAATTTTTTTTTGATTACAATATTTTTTCTATAAATTTAAGCCATAAGTTTAATTAATATTTATGATACATTTTTAATTGTTTATCAAAGAATTTTTTTTAAAAAAAAAATTATTTTAAGATTACTTTACTGTATTCTACTTTAAAGATTTTCTAATTTTTGAAATCAATTTTAATACTGCTTTGTTGCTCATTAATTTTTCTTCATATTTTTATTCTATTTATCTATTAATTAAAGTAGCTTCGATTCCTTTATATTGTTTTTAATATTTCATTTAAATTAATGATTACAATCCGTTTATAAATTATTAGGTATATAAGATATAAAAATTATTTAAATAAGATTAAAGTATCAAAGTATTACCTCAAAGTCAAAGCTCTATACTTTCAAAATTCATAAATTGCACAAAATCTTTTAAACTTTACATAATATATTAACATGAAATTCATTTATATATATATATAATATTTTATTATTTTTTAAAAAAAAAATGAATTTCATGAACTGATTTCTAGGAATATACTAATATAATTTTAGTAATTATTGTACTTTTACTTTTATCCTAAATGGTAAAATATAGAACATTATTTTATAAATGGATAAAGCAAATCACAGTAAGAATAAGACTAGATTGAGATTGACTTAAATAAAGATGGTCCTTATAATTATTTTCAAATTTTAATTAAATTGCAACTTAATTATACCATAAAAAAATTTAATTATGCTATAAATTACAACTCAATTGCACTATTTTTTTAATTGTAGTAATCATCTTTAACTTAAACTTAAAAGAAAAGTTTAAAACTAGATTGAAAAATAGATTAAGAATCATGAATAATCTTATAATTAATACTCCAAATAGTTTGGTTCAGTTTGATTCAAATTATAAATCTTAAAAATGCCAATCTGAAACTTAACTAAATTGTAAACCAGTAAAAATCTGAATCGAATTGAAAATTTCAGATTAATCTAAAATTTCAGATCATTTAGAATGATAATTTCATTATTCTAATTGAACGATCCTTTTATCATTCTTTTAAA
>CAJVPQ010000527.1:0-26494 GCA_910591825.1 Funneliformis caledonium
CTAAGGCCAAAACGACGCGTACATCTTTCAGACCTATAGGATCGAATTCAACTTTTATGTGTCTTTTCATCTTGAATACTTTTTTTAAAGGTACATTTGCGTGTAAAGGTTTTGAAAAAAAATTAATAATTTATTATTTTTCACCTCCTCTTATGTTGGATCGGCAGCCTGATGAATTGAAAATAAATTAAATATGTATGGAGTACGTAATTATTATGTAACAGTGATCTTATTTATCAGTAAATCAGAGAAATTCAAAAGAATTGTTTTATTATTAAACCATTATTATATTATATAATTACATGGAAAAGTATTTTTAGGATATATTTATTACTTTAATTGGATCATTAGTTCCAAACAAAGGAAATAATACATCCTTTCATAATTTCCGGATCAATTCTTCGTGCTTTACAATATCATTTGTATTCAACAACGGCCTCCTGAATTTTTATATTTAACATAGATAAATCGTAACAACTACAATCTGTTTTCGATCAATTGGTGTCTCCTTCATCGACGACGTCCGAAAATCCACGATTTACAAGAACGTCATAATAATTTGTGACGTAATTTCGCAGGTGCTTGCTTCAGTTACAGCATCTTGATTTTGAAAATTGTCGGATGGTTTTTAGTAATTGATTTTGATCAAATCGTTTGCAGCATAAAAAAAAATATATTTTTTTCTTTATTTAATTAAATGGGAGGTTTGCTATTAAAATCAAGTTACGAACATAGTAAATCATATGATCAGTAAACGTGATTTTAATAGCAAACCTCCCAAATATCTTTTTTTTTTTCCTTTTAATCAAGATGAAACAAATTTACTTTGGAAAATAATTAGTCACTTCTCATTGTTGATTAAACTTTACCATGTTGGCGTAATAATTATGCAAATACATGAGAAGATTATATTTAACATTTAATCATGCACATACATAAGAAAATTATATTTTAACTTTTATAATTGACATCCCTTTTGGCTATTCAACGCATGGGTGGATTTTGTAATCAGGGCCAAACCAAGTCTTTACCGCTTCCGAGAGAATATAACTGGAGGATTTTATATTGAAATAATAAAGAAGCGATCAAGAGGATGCTACGTAACAAATTGGCGTCTTCAGCAGGATAACGATCCTAAGCATACGAGCCACATAGTTAAGGAATTCCTGCAAAAAAAAAGTTCCAAATGTTACGGACTGGCCATCTAACAGGCCCCGTAGAAAATTTAATTAAAAGAAACGTTAAGATGCGGTAGTCACAAAATATTGGGGATTTGGAAAATTTTATGAAGGAAGAATGGTCAAAATTTCCACATTTGGTTAAATGAAGGAGAGATGTAAGCTTATAAATGAGAAAATGGGAACGCATACCCTATTAAAATTTTTTTTTTTTTTAATTAATCACCTACTTTTTGGCTTTCGAATGAATATTTTTATCTTGTGATTTGGCGCAGTCGTTATGAAGTTATGTTTAAAAAATATTTGTCCAAAGACTTTTGCACCAGACTGTACACATACTTATTAAGGAAAACGAAAAGATAATATATATTATTATATACCGAAAAATTAGTAATAAAAATAATTCAGGTATGATACACTTCTTCGCAAGAATCTCAAAATGATGGTAAATAAAGCATGACTTTTTACTTTTCAATTCCACTTAAAAAGTTGACTTTTAAATAATAAAATTAAAATTTATTTGTGTATACTGTACAAAATAGCTAAATAATATTAAATATTTAATACAAACTTATAATAGTCGGGATATATAAATCCAGAAAAATATAAAAAATAAACCAAATTTGATATACTTATAATTATCTTCATCTTTTCGTTTATTAATTTTTGAAAGTTCTTCAAATCTATTTTGAGCTTTCTGAAAGCCAGTTTCCGCCGATTTTTTATACCAATAAATTGCTTGATCGATATCTTTCCTAATCCCAATTCCATCTTCAAACATAATAGCAAGGTTATATTGAGCTGTATTGTCTCCTAAGCTAGCGGCTCTTTGATATAAATTAAAAGCTTTGTGTTCATCAGTGTAAGTTCCAATCCCATTCCTATAAAAATATCCCAACATTGATATTCCGTTTAAATAATCTCCTTTAGCTGATTGGTCGAATAATTTAAAAGCTTTTTTATAATCTTTTTCAACACCGACACCATTTTTATAACAAAGGCCAAGGTTATAATTGGCGATCATATTTCCATTATTTGCAGCCTTCTCATACCAAAAAATTGCCAATTTCGGATCTTTTTCGACTCCTATGCCATACTCATATAAGTAACCAATGTTTAACTGTGCCGCCGCAAAATCCTTATTGGCGACCTTTTCAAAATATCTAAATGCCAAATCTTGATTCTCGATCGTTCCATATCCATTTTGATAACATATTCCAACATAATATAACGCCAAGATATGATTCTTTTTTGAAGCATCAATGAATAATTCGAACGCCTTCACCTTATCTTCACTCGTTTCAATTCCAAAATAATTAAAATATCCCATTAAAAAAATCATAGTTGAATTGTTCTGATTTTTTAATAGCCAAGTATAAATTTCTTTCAGAGCAATATTGTAAATGCTAATATAATCAATAACGTGTTGCCTCCTGATTTTTGGTTCCTTTCCATCATTTGTCATCTTGAAAATAAGAGTTACCATTCTATCAACTATCATGTTTAGCTCGTCTTCAGGCTTGTATTGAATATCTATGACAAAATCATCCGTTTGATAATTATTTATTGTTTTGTATGACTTTGCAATAATTTCTTTCATCCTTGCAACTACTTGATTCATCGTTGGTCGATTTTCCGGTTCGCCATTCCAACAATCTAAAAAGCAACGTAAATCGATTATGATTTAAATTATAAAATCATATTTGTGAAAAAAAAAAAAAAAAAAGAAAAAATCATATTTACCATTGTAAAGATTAACATAAATAGTAGGTGTATCGGGGACGGGTTCCTCTCTAAAGCCCTGATAAATTTTCCAATGTAAATTAAAATCATCCATATCACAGAATGGCGGTCGTCCACTTGATAATTCCCATAAAAGCATCCCAACACTATATACGTCACTCTTTTCATTTAATGTATATATTTGCGTTGAAATGTTTTTTATTTGTTTGCTGAATAATTTTGGATCAATATAAGGAAATGCTCCACATAAAAATGTTTGTTGTTTAGACGATTCCTTGATTGAGTTCCTCTCCTTTGACACCCCAAAATCGGCCAATTTAATGGTATTTTGATGAATTAATACGCTATTTGAGTGCTAATTTGTTTAAACAAAATTTCAGTTAATCATAAAAAATCATTTTCATTGAGTCATTATTTAAAATATGTGTGATATTATTTACCAGATCTCGATGGACGATGCCTTCCTCGTGTAAACAAGAGACAGCACCAGCCAATTGATATGCAAAGTTGTATTTATCGTTCCAAGTAAGCTTCTTGAAATTTTTTTTCAGGTATTCACAAAGGGTACCGCCATCAGCATATTCCATCACCAGCAAATATTTCTTTTTATTTTCTATAGAATAAAAGTGCACATTTCATTTAAAACGCGCTCGAATAAATAAATAACCTTGTAAATAATTTGTACCTTGTTTAAACGTGGATATCCCATAGAAGCGAATGACATTGTTATGGAAATCCACTTCGCGTTGAAGCTTAATCTAAATAACAAATTAAAATGGTTTTAGGCTCAATTATATACAAAATCTGCTTGTTTCACGAATGTGAATTCACGTGACATCCTTTTTGACGTTTACCCCAAAATTTTCAAGGGGGTTAAACAATCAATCTTCATGTTCAACAGAAAATAATTACCTCATTAACGATCAATTTCGCGGTCACGTTGTTGAAATTATGAAAAGATTTTAACACAAAATACTTGTTCGAATTTTTCCAGTTCGCTCGATGAATTTTTCCATTTGTAACGGTACGAATCTCTTTAACATTACTGAAACGTTTAAATTCATAAGTTTTGATATGCTTTTCGGCGATTGCTTTCTCAATCCAACTAATCCAATCATTTGAATCGGTAGTATGGCGTATTTCACGGGATTTTTTTTCATCAAGATTAGACATGGTGAATAATAAGAAATTAATTTATATTCTCGAACGAAATTATTTTTTTTTTTTTTTTTTTTTTTTGAAAGAAAATAAAAAAAGAGTCTTTTTTTTTTTATATTTTCTTTGTTCCCAATCTGTAATGAAACCGCATCTCTTTTTATATATTTTATAACATTTCATCATGCATCAACATGTTGAAAATTCACCTAGATCTGCATTTAGCATAAAAGAAATAATAATGCGATATCGTAATATTCATTATATTTTTTAGGTTAATTAAACTTCATCTGGAGAAAAAAAAGTGAGAATGATGCATGAATTATTCACTTCATTTATGCTCATTAAGCTCATTAGTTGCATGCTTTTAATATGCTTTAATCTTAATCTGGAACTGGAGCGAACGATTCAAGAATCTGCAAACTTCGAGTCTAGAAATCGAACTAAGCCAATAACGTTCATGACGCAGATTGCTACGATCCTACAAATCTATGTAGGAGAATCGTTGATCTTGTTAAAACCTCCGTACTTGGAAAATCTAATGAATAATTTTCCCTTCAGATCATAATAATAGCATAGAGGTGCAAAGAGCGAATCATGTGCAAAATCGTGAGTTCAAGTCATACATACTGTATGTATCAAAAAAAAAAAAAAAAAAAAAAATCTTTTTAACACAAAAAATACTTGTGATTATTTACATGTGTGAACTACGGAAAATTGCCAACAGGCAGATGGTTTCACTGAATAGTAAAAACCATTTTTTCTTTGATAGACCTTAAATTGGAAAATTCAAGTTTTGCCCAAATATAATTAATAATACATATTTTTTTTTTTTAAGTCTGACAAAAGGCTTATTAAAGACAAAGTTAGATCATTGTCATCATACTTTCCAGGAAAGTAATTATTAATCTAATCGTTTATTAAAATTATAATCTAAATTAAATATAATATCTAAATAAACTAATGCATGTCTGCAAGAGTACATTTCCATGTACTATCGGGTGTTTGAAATTCACCAATATCTCTATACCAATCATTTTGATTAGATTGTCCTACACAATCGCCAACTGTTGTCACTTTATACCCCCTCTTTAAACCATCCTTAATTTCATAAAGTCCGAGGGTAGTGGAAGTGGTATCAACTCTATCATGATTTAACACGATATGAAGATTAGGTTGAGGTGACCTGTTCATTTCACTATCAAAGATTCTAATAGACTGTTGTAAATCCCCTTGCCAATCTAAAGTGTCAATATCCCACATAATCATCTTGTATCCTCGTTGTTTCAACACTTTACGTACTAATGCGTTGTGTTCTCCAAATGGTGGACGGGCGTATATCGGGATTGCGCCAATAATCTTTTTGAATGCTATTTCATTTTGTTCAAGTTGATAATTGATTTCGGCTTCTGATACTTGTGTTAAATGAGGGTGTGACCATGTGTGTGAAGCTATTTGATGTCCTTCTTTGTATGCTCGTTGTAAAATAGCGGCGTAATCATAAATGCAATGTTCTGGGAATGCATGTCCGTTCATGAAAAATGTGGCTTTTGCATTATTTGCTTTAAGGTCATCAAGCAATTTTGCGGTGACCTATTTAGGAGGTTAGAGGAAAAAAAAAAGAAAATTTTTTAATGTTTAAAGTTTTAATGTTTGATAAAAATTACTGCAACTTGTTTGCACAAATTTAACACTAACGTTTCGTGGACCGTCATCAAATGTTAGTGCGATGGTGTTTGATTTGGTACATTTATCAAACTGTTCAACTTCACCAGATCCTGGGGTTGGGGTTCCACAAGTTCCAAATGACGATTGACATCCAGTTGAACAGTAATCTACGTCGTAAAATAATAAAATATATCGAAATTTTATTTGATACAAAAGAATTCATTCATTTATAATAAAGATATTGATATTTACCGGAAGTAGAACCACAGAAATTATATTGAGAACAACACGATCCATCCGGACATCGAGTTCCAGCTGTTGCACCACATCTTCCATCTGTAGAGATTGGAAAACCACCAGTTGGTGGTGGTGTTGGTGTTGGGGTGGTTCCACAAGTTCCAAATGACGATTGACATCCAGTTGAACAGTATGCTACGTCGTAAAATAATAAATATATCGAAATTTTATTTGATACAAAAGAATTCATTCATTTATAATAAAGATATTAATATTTACCGGAAGAAGAACCACAGAAATTATATTGAGAACAACACAATCCATCCGGACATCGCTTTCCAGCTGTTGCACCACATTTTCCATCTGTAGAGACTTGTAAATCACGTGCTTTTAAAAGATTTCTAGGCGTAGGAATGGTTCCGGCATCGATGACATTTAAAATGCACAAGGTTATTACCAGTACAACTAAAAATCGAACTTTTAAACCCTTCATTTTGAATAATAGATTTGGTGATGAATGATGAGGTAAGTAGGTGATATAAAGAATGAGTTTGAATATATATATATATATATTTCTTATTTTCTCCCAAGGGGAGAAAGGTATTAATGAAGTGGGAGAAAAGATAAAAAGGATGTGGAATTGAAAATGTCATCTCTAATTCATATTATCATATTTATAAATTTTTTTTTGAATTGATAGATATTCCACGGGTTTACTAATTTGGAAATTTGTGATCCTTTTCTTAATATATACTGATTACAAATTCCTAAGGATTGACAATAAACAAATTTAAGTATTTAATAAATGTTGTGATTTCGTAAAGAACCAACGTATTCACACAATTACAGCCCAAGTTCTTGTAATCACATTTAATATAAATAAAGTGAACCAATTTACTCAAAATGTCAATGCATCAGGATTTATTTTTAAATTTAGGGATGTTCCTAAATCTAAATTATGTCATAAAATTTACTCTAATAAAGGTGTTCGCTTGTTCGCTTCAATTGGAATTATTCTATTAACGGATATTGCACACTCCTCTAAGTGCCACGCACCATGTGTCTAATATATAAACCCTTCTCTAATATTTTAGTTTCGGTTAATTAAAGATCCGATCTTCAAATTGAAAATCGGTTTCATTTAAAAAACAATTTTCTGCATCAGAAAAAACCCCTTCTCTGATCTGACTTATTTTAGGATCGATCCGTTCTAAAAAAATAAATCATACTTATGCTTTTAAAGAATAATATACAAATTGCTATTGTAAAAATGTTTTAAACCATTTTTATACGTAAAAAAAAATTTTGATTTTCAAAGATGCATAGCAATTTAAAATGTCAAAATTTCTCAACCTTTTAACATTTTTAAATTGCTCAATAAAAAATTTTCTTTTTAAATAAAAAATGTAAAATGTTCTCACCTTAATAATTTTTTTGATACTCGTACGCTTATATTGTTTTACCATCGATATACATATACTTTGTAAAAATGAGTTTATTATATTGATCCAAAGAAAAAACAATTCTTCTAAGGGAACCTCATTTTAAAATCTTCCCATGAATTTTCCCATAAACAGATTAGATCATGCGAATTGCATAGGATTAAATTTTTTGACGTGTAAAAATTTTTAATAAAAGTGGGCGTTATATTTTTTTTTTTAATTCCGAAAAACCCCTCCGGAATTCTTCAGTTTCTGAATTCTTCAATATTTTATTTCTCTGAAGAAAAAAAATTTTTTTTATTCGAAACCATATTTTTTTTTTTTTTTGTATTACACAACTACCAAAAATTCGTTGACGTTCTCGTTAAACGATACACAAAACAGTTTCATCAAATTTCAAGATTTTTCTTTTTCTTATTAGTTAATCAATCATGATACAACAACCTCCAGTTGAAGAGGAAGGCTTTTATTTGAGTTGGGCTTTACTAATCCAGACCTCCCTTTTAATATTATCGTTATGTTCTTCTTACTACTTACAACACAAACAAATCCGTGCAATACACGAAACTGTGATTTCCATTTTTGCAGGAATGATTGTTGGACTGGTGATTCGTATGTCGCCAGGGTCAATAATTCAAGATATGGTTACTTTTAATTACTCGTATTTTTTTAATTTATTACTCCCCCCCATTATTTTAAATAGTGGTTATGAAATGAAAAAGGTATGCCAAACGTCTTTTGATGCGGTTAATATTTTTTACGGTACTTATTAATTGTTCTCTTCTTGTCTTGTTCATTTATTAGGAAAATTTTTTCAGGAATCTTGGAACTATTCTTACATTTGCGTTTTTGGGCACTTTTATTTCAGCTGTTGTCATAGGGTAATCATTAGATCGTCTTTATTTAAAACATTTTTTTTTAATTCATCGACTAACAAATCATTATTTTCTTATAAAGAGTTTTAGTTGGAATATTATCGGCTATAGGAGTAGGCTCACTGTCACTTTCATTTTTAGATTCAATGATTTTTGGATCCGTTTTATCAGCAACTGATCCGGTAACTGTACTTACCATATTCCAAGCGCTTAAAGTTGATCCTAAACTTTATTCTATAATCTTTGGAGAAAGTATCTTGAATGATGCTGTTTCCATTGTACTTTACGAGTTGCGTATTAACAAGTTGTAAAAATTAAAAAAAAAAAGTTTTATTAATAATTTGAGTTAATCGTATTTTCTTTCTCTTTACGATGCCAGAACACTTAAACAGTATCGAGGTCAAGAATTTCATTTAACGAACATATCTCACGGAATATTTTCATTTTTTCTTAACTTTGGAGCTTCATTAATAATCGGATTTGTGATTGGAGCGTTGTGCGCTTTGATATCCTTTACTTATTTATATATGCTTGACTTTCCTTTTTTTCAAAATATATATATATATAAGGCCTTAATTGAATTCATTACATGTTAAAGTATTCTCATTTACATAAGTATTCTTCGATAGAATCATGTATCGTCGCATTAATTGCATATTCTTCCTACCTACTTTCTAATGGATTGTATCTGTCAGGTTTGTACATGTTATAGTCATTTTAAAAAATCTTTTTAAGATAAATTTAATAATTTCTCTCTATTTAAAACTTAGGAATCGTTTCTTTGTTGTTTTGTGGTATAACACTAAAACATTACGCATATGACAACATGTCAATACATACGCAGCGTACTACCAAAGATTTGTTTCATGTTCTCGCCCAATTATCTGAGAATTTTATATTTATTTATTTAGGTTTGACATTATTCACACAGACAAATTTGGACTATAGACCCTCCTTTATTTTCTTTACATCGGTATGTACCTGTGCTGCGGGTTGAGATAAACTGTGTTGTTACCTTGCTTTTATTTTTTTTGTTAAAATAATTCACTTTTCATTATTAGATTATTATTTGTATATCACGATACAGTGCAGTATTTCCACTTTCAAATTTAATCAATATTATGTCAAGGTATAGAAACAAGGGTGAATCTATTCCAAAAAAGTATTCAGTTATGTTGTTCTGGGCGGGACTGAGAGGAGCGGTAGCATTTGCATTGGCAGCTGGATTAGATGGTAAAAATGCAAATGCGATGAGAACAACAATTCTTGTAGTGGTTGTTTTGAGTGTTATTGTTTTTGGGGGCACAACTGGTCGAGTACTGGAAATAATGAAAATACAAACTGGTGTTCATGATGATGATGATGATGATGATGAGCATCATGAATATAATAACTATGACGGGGAAAGATTTCGTGATGATGACAGAGATCACAATAATGGACATAGTCGAACAAATTCTCAAGGATCTAATTCGGGAGATACTAATAATAGATATTCTGACGAATTGCAACAAACGAACTTTACACCTATGCAGAAACATTGGTTTATATCATTTGATGATAGATTTTTGAAACCATTTTTTACGCGAAATATAGATTTTAGATATAGATCACCACATAACAGATGGGATTATGGAGAGAGGAGACATGAAGGAAATAATGATGATTTTATAGGGTTAACGGGAGGGTCAGTGAGAACCGCCTCTTCGAGAACTCCTGTAAGAAATGGAGGGAGAAGTTTTAATAATAATAACAATTCAAGAATTGGACTCAAACAAGGAAATTATAATGAAAATTTGTCAGAAGATTCACCATTATCCACACAGCAACAGGACCTTGATACAACCAATCCAAAAACAGTCGGACTTCAAAGTTTTCCTGATTTGGGTAATTTGTTGTCAAATGGAAATCAAAATGAAGATAAAGATGTGAATGAACAAGTCTTAGTGGATCTTAATGAACTTTAAATTGGTAAACTAATTATAGAGGTTGAACATTGAGAAGAAAAACATATAATTTATACATTTGGCGAAATTTTATATTATTTTATTTGGTTGGATATTTGAAAACATGATAATATATTTAAAAGATAAATTATTTTAGAAATGGATTTATTTAAGAACTTTTGATATTAAATATCACAAAAAAATATTTTTTCAAACTAAAACTTTAGAATATATGTATTATTATAAAATAAATTTTTAGAATAATTATTTAATAAATAGTTTAACATCTAAAGTTTAAGTCTTATATACAATTTGTTTTTTAAGAATTACATGATAATATTTTTAAAGTATTATAAGAATATTAGCAAAGATCATTTTAAGAATTGATCTTAGGAATATTTAAGATTGATATTTAATCATCTAATATAAATTCAACAATTATAAAATAAAACAAAAGGAATTTACCAACTTTATTTTTTTACAAAATAATTTCTTTATTTTTACTTATTTTTCTAATATCCAATATTTATATAAATGACTCTTGCTATTTCTAATTTAGTTTTATTATAAAATAGATAAATAATCTTAAAAAATCATATTTATAAATTTCTATTATATTAAAGAATTTTTATAACTATTACATAAAGAATTAATTATAATTACAATTATATAATTATATTAATATCAAAAAGATTTAAAAAATAACTTAAACTATAGAGATTTAACTTTAATAATATAATTAATTATCTATTAAATGTTATAGAAAGCAATAATAAATTAATTAATAAGGACTTTTAAATACTATATTTAAGCATTCAATTCTAAAAATATAATTTTACTAACCTTTTTTTTTAAATCTATTTATATTCATAAATGTATAGTTTAAAATAATAAGTTTTTTTTTATTATTATAATTAATATAATATATTATAATTTACTAAAATTTATATTATTATAAATTAATCTTTAATATTATTATTATTAATTTTTTATTTTTAAATATAATTTATATAGTTTATAAAATCTTGTAATTATTTATTTTATTATAATTTTATTACCGTTTTCAAATTAGTGTGATCAAATGATTTATCGATCAATTAAAAAAAATATTATAAACATTGAAAACATTGAAAACAACAAAAAAAAAAATTAAAAAACATTAGAAAATATTTAAATAACACTTGAAAAAAATAAAAAAAAGTAATATTAAAACATAAAAATAAATGTTATATTAAAAATAACAAATTATATAATAAAATTAAACAATTTTTTCGTTCTTATTATTGAAAAAATAAAAAATCCTTCCAAAAAATGAATAATTTCTCTAATAATTTAAAATATCAAATATTTCTAAATATATTTATAATAAGAACATATTAGATTCATGAAAAAATTAACAATTATTGCATTTTTCTAAAAAAATCAAAAATTTCATGTTAGAATGAATTATTATAAAAATGAAAGACTTATTCAAAAAATCCCATTTCTTATTACTTAAAATATATTTTATAAAAAAAAAGTTAAGTATAAGCTAAAACAAGTTTTTAAAAGAAAACTTACTTAGGAATCATGATAGAAATCTCGCCAATAATTGTAGTAATCATTAGAAAATCGTTTTGAAATCGCTAAAAAATTAGGAATCATTTTATAAGCTAAAAGAAACTTCTACATATTAAACCTCACTAATACATAAGGCTCAAATACTCTATGTTATAAAGGTTAATAAAAGTTAAAAAGTTTTGAAAAAATAGTTACTTTAAAAAAGTTTTTTAAAGTATACTTTAATGTAATCTGAAAATCCTTTTTTTATTATAATTGATTGACAAATCACCTGATCATATCATTTTGAAATGGTGATAATACTAGATAACGAAAACTATTGTAAAATCTGAAGCATTAATTTATAATATTTAATTATCACAGAAAAATAACTCTTAAATTTTATTATTTAATTTAAAGATAACCACATTTGAAAATCAGATTATATGACAATATAACAATACATCTTATTGGTCAATCATATATGCGAACAGATAGATATTGATATTAAAATGAATCTAACTAAAGATGTCTAAAGCGTAATTGAGGACAAATAATATTTTTTATTTATATAGTATTTACAAATTTATTAAGTTTTTATAAAATTATAAAGTAGTGTTTCAGATGAAACTATTTTTCAACATCCAAAACATTTTGCTTAAAGAATTTTTCTATAATTTGAAATCTCCAAAACTCTAAATTTGAAAAGATTTTTGCAGATCAATTTGGCAAAACTAGTTTTATCCAAAATACTATTATAAAGCTTAAATTTAAATTTAATAAAAAAATATTTAAATAAATAATTTTAAGTATAAATTCTAAATAATTTAAAATGTTTATAATAAATATATCAAAAAATAATTATAAAATTATACTTTATAGATCTATTATTATAAATAATAAGGATATTTTATAATATTAAAAATATTATTTATTATTAAGAATATTTTTTAATTATATATTTATAAATTAATATAAAAAAAATATTATTAAGTATAGGTATAATTAATAATTAACATTTTAATTTAATTTATTTAAAGTTTTGATTATTTAATTAAACATGTGAATTTATAAATTTATCTTTTAAATTACACATGGTTAAGATGTAAACAAATATACGATCATCGGCAAACAAATTGTTCACATCAAAATCTTTTCTCCAAATTTTTACGAAAAAAAAAAAAAAAGAAAAATAATGTCGGCACAATTTTTTTCTAAATTAAGTCAAAATTATATTGAAATTTTGGAAGATAATGAGTATTATGATATTACAATTGAGGCGGGGGAAGATCCAAAGATGAAAATATTCCGTTCACACATGAATATTTTGTGTTACCGTTCTCCATTTTTGCGACGAACTTTGACTTCTGAAAAAATGAAAAGCGAAGGTACCCTTACTCATATTAAATTGCCAAACATCTCGCCGGAAATCTTTCAAATCCTTTTGAGGTAATTTGATTTTATTTTAATAATAAGAATGACATCATCATCTTACCAAGTACCCGTAACTATTAAATTGTTTATAATGTAGGTACATTTATGGAGGGGTTATTTCATTAAACGAAAAAAACATTTCAGACATTCTAAAAATATTGGCAGCAGCTGATCAGCTTCTCCTTCAAGAGCTAGTTGAATATTTACAAAATTATTTAATCGAGAATAAAACTGGATTAATCGAGCAACATTTTGAACTCACTTGTCAAATATCTTTTCAATCCAACTCTTTATCGGAACTTCAGCAATTATGTACAGACATTATAGCGAAATCACCCGATAAAATATTTAAATCACTTGATTTTGCCACGATCCCTGAAAAATCTTTAATTACACTTATTAAAAGGGATGATTTGCAAATGAAGGAAGTCGAAATTTGGGATCAAGTATTAAAATGGGCACTTGATAAAAATCCTACGCTCCTTCCAGATCCTTTCACTTGGACGGATAATGACTTCAAAATCATGAGAAATACTTTACAAAATATTTTACCCTTAATTCGGTTTTATAGTTTGTCTTCTGACGAATTCACACGAAAGGTTCGTCCATATAGAAAACTATTAAAGTCTCAACTCTATGAAAATCTATTAAGTTCGTACTTGGATTCTAATGCTGAGCCAGGTGATGATATCGTACTCCCTAGACAAAAGAACATTGATGGAATCATTGACACAAAGATCGTTAATTTAAATTTTGCTTCCGTAATTTCAAGATGGATTGATAAGATAGATACCAAAAGCAAATTTGCACACGCAAGGGAATTGTACTTACCATATGAATTTAAATTATTATTAAGAGCAAGCCGAGATGGGTTCACTCCTAAAAGGTTTCATGAATTATGTGATAATATACCTTATACCGTTACATTCATTAAGGTAAAAGGAACGGAAGAAATACTCGGAGGATATAATCCTTTAATATGGAAACATTCCTATGAATTGGCTCAAACAAAGTATAGTTTTATATTTTCTTTTAAGGGCAAGGATAATTTCGAAGGTTCAATTTTAAGCTATGTAAATAATACAGAAAACGCGTTATATTATGCTCCTCTCTGTGGTCCCTCGTTTGGTAACGATCTTCGTCTAGCGAATAATCTTTTGGCATTTGTGGAATATAATAATAATAGTTGTAAGCAAATTGATTATGAAAAAAAGATCAGAAGTTCAGAAGAAAATTTCTTTATAGAAGATTATGAAGTATTTCAAATTTTGAAAAATAAGAAACAATAATATGCTTGTCATGTAATAAACAATAAATAATATATGATGTAAGAATTATTACTCATTAAATGGTCTTTTAATTTAAATGAAAATTTGAGTGATATGCTATGCATGAATTTTAAAGTATTTTTATTCAGAGTTGCGCGCGTTTATATTCACAATCAAAAATCGAGTTACGAACGTAGCAAATCATATGATTCGAAACGTGATTTAATATGAACATTTGTATAAGATCAGGTTTGATTGGATAAAATGATCCGAATTGAGAGCTTTTTTTCATCATCGCATCGATTTGTTAATAATCAAATAATTTTTATAAACTATTAAAATCAATCTTTGAAATCAAGATACTATTGAGAGCTTTTCCATCCCATCTTATTACAATTCAGTTATATGATTGTTTTTGTAATACTTAACGAACAACGTTTGTTAATTGAAATTTAAATGCATTTTTTTTTTTTTTAAAAAAAAAAAAAAAAAAAAAAAAAAAATAGCATGATTAATTGAAGAAAATACTGCATAAATGGAAGGTTTGCTAGGAAAATGGGGCTCGGGGAATTTTTTAACAAAATTTTTGTTTTTTATTGCATTTTAGTTTTGATGTTATTAGATTAAAATGTAATAAGGTCTTAATTTTAGTCAAAAATTTCACAGAACCCCATTTTCCTAGCAAACTTCCCACATAGTAGAATGTAAGATTGATTCTTTACAATCTAAAGGTATCTATGTAGTAGAAATTTATCAAGTTAAACCTTATGAATTAAATTATTCTTTAACTTTTTTGTTGATTACTTACATTCGATACTAGGCGAAGTACAAATTTTGCATAGTGAAATTGCTGGCTCAGCAATTCATTATTCATGTTGCATTTTGAAAAAAAGTCTATAGGGAACGAAAATGCCACCGAGTATTGCATTTTTATATCAAACTCTCTCTTTCTTTCCAGTTTCCTTTCTCGCGGTATAACATCTCATCAAAAGGTAAGGCCTTCTCTTGATAAACAAGTGCACATTCAAATTTCTATATAATAAGGTTGTGGAGCTAATACCTTAGTTTTCGACGGGAACCGTCGAAGCTATTATAGTCGAAACTATATAAATCAATAAAAAACGTCAAAAGTCCAAATCGAAACCGTGAGTTTCCCGCAATTATTATGAGGGACGATAAAAGCAAGGATCAGGATGGCAAGGTGATGCACCTGATCCTGGTCCAAATCATATGATCATATGGGAACGTTGCCAGTAAAATCAAGTCATGAGATATATTAAATCATATGCAACGTTTCCATATGTTAAAACATTTTGTCTTTTCGACCTCAAAAAGGAAAGTTAAACTTTGCAATAGAAAGAATAGAAAGGGAGGAAACTGCAAATCAATTTATACCTATATATGGCAAATGTGATTTTCAAGCCGAAATATGTTCAGATGTAGCATTTTCTCATTGTTTTATTTTTCCAGCAGTTTCCCCCTTTCAAGGTTCCATAAGTAATCATTCATGAAGGAAACAATATATTTGAACTTATTGGAATTCCTGAAATTGCTGGTATGATAATTACTTGACATCAGATTATCGTACGCATGAATCACAAAAGAGAGGCTCTTTACTTTATTAACAGATTCTGATAATACAATTTTTTTTATATTTAAAATGTGGATATAATAATATAATATTTTTTACATTTAAGTTACGACTTTGGTTGATCACAGAATAGGGTTGTCCAATCAAACTTAAGATGACGAATTTGGTGTTGGTGATTTATGTATAAATACTGCAATAAAACATTTCAATCAATTTTCTCGCGATTACTCAGAATATTTTTTACTTTTTTCAAAATGGAAGAACTTCAACAACTTTTCGAAGCGACACTCAACCCCATGGATCCTTCAGTTGCGGACACCGCGGAAGCGGTTTATATTTCTTCTTTATCTTTGCTTAAGGTACGCAATATAAAAAATTCAGAAATTATTATAAAAACCTGAACGCTATTAATTGTTCCCTTCTTTTTTTTTTTTTATTAATTTGTCTATTTGAAGATGTTAAAACATGGTTAGTTGATTATTTAGTTTGTCGTGATCGATTCAACGCGAAATTCATTCATATGATTTCTTTATAGGACGCAGCGGTGTACCCATGGAAGTTATGGGATTGATGCTTGGTGAATTTGTGGATGAATATACCGTAAGCGTAATCGACGTGTTTGCTATGCCACAAAGTGGTACAGGCGTATCCGTAGAAGCGATCGATCACGTTTACCAAACAAGAATGTTGGACTTGCTGAAGCAAACTGGACGGTACGAATTATTTTTTAATTAAATTTAATCCCTGAGATTCATATATCTGATTTCAGTTAATGAAATTATTAGATCCGAAATGGTAGTTGGGTGGTATCACTCTCACCCTGGATTTGGATGTTGGTTGTCTGGTGTAGATATAGAAACACAAAGGAGTTTTCAGTCATTGAATAAGAGGGCTGTGGCTATAGTGATTGATCCTATACAGTCTGTCAAGGGCAAAGTAGTTATTGATGCTTTCCGTCTTATAGATCAACGCTTTTATTTGAATGGTCAAGAGCCACTTCAAAGCACATCCAATGTCGGACAACTTAAAAAACCAAGTATTCAAGTACGATCATGATTTTTCAAATATATATTTATATCCACTTTTTTATTTTTAGGTTTATACTTGTTAACTTTCAACTTTTTCTTAGACTTTGGTCAATGGGTTGAATAAATATTATTATTCAATCATAATTAATTATCGAAAGAATGAATTGGAACAGGCAATGTTGCTCAATCTGCACAAAAAAAATTGGACAAATGTATTGACACTGCCAGATTTTACGGAACACACCAAAATCAATGAAGAGAGTGTCAATGTAAAGATCTACCAACTTTCTCGTTATCTCACCAAAAATTTTTTTTTTTTTGATCTTATGAAAACTTCAATTTTTTTTTTTCTTTTTAGTCGATGGTTACATTGGCAGGATCATATAATAAATCGGTGCAAGAGGAATCAACCATGATGCCTGAACAATTGAAATTACGACATATTGGAAAACAGGATCCAAAACGTCATTTGGAGGAAAGTGTGAATGTGGCCATGTCCGATAATATTGTAATGACACTAGGAACCATGATTAATTCAACCAGTTTCGTAACCATAAACCAAGATGATAACCCTCAGGAATAACCGTTATTCAACTTATATTATCGAAACGAAAACTTTTTTGCATTTGAAATATTCTACGCAATTTTACTTTAATTTTCTAACATTCAATTAATAAAATGGGATTTATGGACTTGCTAAAAAAAGTAGCTTTTTATGAATCATGTTTAAATTTTGTTCGAATTTAAAAAATGACCGAACGGTTAGAAGCCTTGAATTAGAATACCAGTCTCATTTGGAATTTAAATCATTGTTATTAAATAATTTTGATATTTATGATTTATTTAAGAATTTAAGTGATTCTCTTTTTTTTATTATTATTGAATAAAGGTTAACAAATTCTTATTAAGTGTTTAATCTTTGTGACAAATTGGGTAGAAACGTAACATAACAAATTAGTCCAAGTGTTAACAAAAATTGCGGACACGTGATTTATGTGGTTAAGGTGGCGCGATAATGAACTTTTGTTCCGGAATGCGAATGGAAATTCTCGTATCAGCAGAGATGCAATCAATCGGCGTCTAATTTATATATATGGCAATAATTCAACGAAAAGTTATTTAACATGTGAAAATTACAAAGAAATGAATTGTAATTTACCTCGCAAAGGTTTTTTTCTTTGTTCTTCTAGGGGATATCTAATGTATTGATTTACATTGCATGATAATTAAACTTTAACGAAGGCTAAAGTTTAATTACCATATGTGGCTGTGTAATATGTTTCTCCTAAAAAAAAAGAAGAATTTGTTTAAAAATTCACGTTGTTGTCGAAGAAACGAACCACCTAAAACTTTTTGAATTTACTGCATGGATTGATTGGACAAATGATGTTCCAAGTTTTTAGCCACAGTAAGTGACGATTTATTTATTTTGTTTTTTTTAAAGAAAATTTCGTGACGCGATTCGAGTTTGGTGACTTCGCCTATAACATCAACAATTTTTTATTACCAAAATAATCGTTTGTATCACAATCGAACTTTTGATCCCAAAACAACAACAATAACTTTTTTTTTCCCCTGGAGAATAAAAAAAAAAAATTCACTTCTCCTTTTTATTCATTTCATTTTGAGCGAACATATTTTTTTTTTCTAAAGTAAAATGTCTCAAATAATTACCAAAATTCCTATTGACATATTATATGATATTATTGAACAAGTGGATGATGGGGCGTCCTTATTCTCGTGTTTGTTAGTTAATCGAAGTTGGTGTAAAATCACTGTTCGACTTTGGTGGAAAACTATCCAAAACTTTAATACCTTGGTCGCTTGTTTACCTAGCGAATCAATAGCGACCTTACGTAGTAACTTAGTTTTGGTCTCAACTCCAACTCCTAGACCCTTGTTATTTAATTACGCGACTTTTGTAAAATTTCTTTCGTTTACTGACATCAAAGATAAAGTTAGAGGGTTCCTTTTAAACCAAAACGTTACCGCCTCATGTGCACGTAAATTATTAACGCTCGAAGTATTGGTTATGTTGTTGGGTCAAAGTACTTTAAAAAAATTGAACGCGAACACCAAATGCATTCCTAGTATCGAATTCACCACTTATCCTAGAGATTGTTTGAGAGACCTTACGGAAATTAGCTGTCGCTCAGATATTTGCTCAGATTTCCTGGATCAGGTGTCCCAATTATGTCAAACCATACGATCAATGGACGTCAAGCTTGAATTAAAAGTATCGGATGGAATTAAAAAGCTGATATCGGTTCAGAAAAATTTGAAGTTCTTTAGAATAGTCTTCTTACATCGTGAAAGTTTGGAAGAATTAATCCCCTCATTGACAAAGCATTCATCCACTTTAATCAAATTGGAAATCGACACCTTTCAAATCACAAAGTCATTATTGTTCCTCGCCGATTTCTTAAATTTGCAAGAGCTCGTCCTACAATACTATTGCGATTATTTAGAAGATTTCAAAACGTTACAACATGTTACCTTTCCAAAGTTGAAAAGTTTGAAATTCAAAAGAGGTGTACCAAAATATGAATATTTGATAAATTTCTTGGAGTTGAATGGCAAACGGCTGGAAACGCTCGATATCGATTGTTATGGTCATAATTCGTTAAATTTGGCTATAGCAAATTTTTGCCAAAATCTGAGGTCGTTAAGTACCATCTTTATGAAAGAAGAAGGGATAACTCTTAAATCAATTTTAGTTAATTGTCAAAATTTGCAAAGCGTTCACCTTAGGTCCAATGATCGTTATTTGGACGTGAGTGAGATTTTTGAGATCGTCGTAAAGCATTCCTCCAAAACTTTCACCGAGTTGAAATTGGATTTTGGAATAATTTCGGAATTATCTCCAAAGGAATTAGATATCTTTTTTTCCAATTGGTTGAATCGCGTACCGCGAAATCCCATCTCTTTTATCATCGTGATTCGTTATTTTGGTGACATTACAAAAGAAAATATGAAAGTAATTTCTAAATATATGAAATTAAAAGTGATTAAAAAATTTGAAATCATAAACGATGATGACGACGACGATTATGACGACGAGGAAGAGGATGACGATGACGACGACGACGACGACGATGAAGTCGAAGACGATTATTTTAGTTATGAAGATTATGACATCTACTTTCATGGGGGAAGTGAAAGTGATGATTATTTTATGGACGAAGGTGATGATGTAGAGGATAATGACATTGTTGATGGTGACGGTGACGGTGATGATGAGAATGTTGCCGATGGTAGCGGCGATGACAGTGAAGATGAACATTTGTATGTTACGTTTTATAGAAGAACCACTAGATTATAGATGAATTAACGTTTGGAAAGATATTCTCACTTTGAAACATAGCGTCACAAAAAAGATTTTTTTTTTTGTCTCATTCTTTTTGAATAAAATATATCTTAGATCAATATTATGAAAATTAATTTTTTTTTTTTTACACAATGTTCGGTGCTCAATTTAAGAGTAAACAATTTCTCATTTACTAAATTGCAAAACGAAGATTTGAAATTATTCCACAAAAATGAGGTACCTTTAAATGCTGCTATTCAACTATTGATCACTCAATTTTAGGTGCATCGAGATATTTATATATACTTTCCTAGGAAACGCATGAAACGCATATATAAAGGGAATCACGCGCTATTTACACCCGTCCAACATCCGATTGAATGAAATCTAGCTGACCCCATAAACAAATTATTGACCACACAATTTTAGGGCTTCGAGATATTTTTAGTAGGCAAATTATCTCTTCCATTAATGTAAGCCATCATCAGCTGCTGATCACAAATCATCCATGGCTTGGATCGTCGTTAAGATACATTAGATCACATGATGCCTTTGAAGTTTCGTTAATGTTGATTAGTTATCCTATCAATAACGTTTGAACTATCTATATAAATTAATCATTACCCTTCTAATTATGCACAATAAGGAGCATTCGTTTTTCTTTTGAGAAATCGTGGCTGTCGATTTGGCGAGTATTAAATTTAATGATCCAATTTCGTATGATTTCTTACATTCGAGAGTGATATTCTCAGTTAAGTAACACATAAGTTATAATGTCATTATACATTATTGATTGGATCAATCAATATTGTTTATAATCTGATATCTCGCTAAGCTAATTACTATATCGCGTGCCGTGCTTATAAGCACAATAATCTATTATGAACACCCGAGGAGTTACATCTTAATATAGTATAATCAGAAGTTTACTATTGATTTTTCGATGGTTCTATTAATAAATTAGTTAATTTACGACCCAGCAATTGCGTGCAGGATCCTTTAACACCAATCATTTCTAAGATATCTAGAATTGGAGGTCCTTGTCTAGATTGGATAAGTTTTACATCTAACAGCACCGTATATATATTCTTGTTTACGCAACGCGAAGGAACGCATGTATAGAGTGAATCACGTGATAATTAACCCGTCCTCTTTCCAATTACAAAAGAATTAGCGCTACTATCCAAACCATCAACCGATTGAATGAAATCTGACCCATCGCCAGATAGTTGACCACTCAATTTAGGGCATCGAGATATTTTTAGATAGTTTCTTAGACAATTTACTATATCTCTAGAGTGTCGTTCCATTAATGTCAAGCTGTCACACACTTACGCCATTGCTTGCATCGCAATTGACTTTGTTTAATCAACTGATACCTGTTAATGTTGATTAGTTATTCTATAGTCAATAAACTACCAATTATGTTGCAGATTTGGAGTCAACTCAGTCAGTTTTTAGTCGACTCAGCCGTCGAATGAATCGCGACTCATTTGAAATTTTCGACCATAATTTTATTATTAGCAACAATATTTAAAAAAATTTACTAAAGTATATTATAAATAAATAATCTTTTATTTTGCATCACTTCTTATAAATTTCGACTATAATTAAAGTTTTTAGAATCCATTCTACTAAAAATTTGAAACTTTTTGAATTGAAAATTTCGCGAAATTTGAATCAGTTACGGCTCAGTCACGGTGAAAATACCGGCGTCGACTTTAAAATTCGACTTAACCGTCGACCGGCTGGTATTTTAAAGTCTTAGTCTAGTACATATAATCTTAAGAAATTTACCATTCCCTGCAATCATTGCCGCCAGTTTCGTTAACACTGATCATTTCTAAGATACCAAATCTAAACAAGGAATTTACAATTCTAGATAAATTATACACTTTAATTCACGAACTCAACTAAAACTTATTTAACATTTAAAATATTACGTACATAAACAGCACTGCGCGTTTGATGATGAAAATATCATTTACATTCTGGATGATTATCGAACAAAATTAATGAAACAAAAACTCATTTTAATACAGTGTTGGCATTTGGCCATTTGGTAAGAGATTGGCAGTTGGTCGTTTGGCCCATGACCAAATGGCAAAATGCCAACACTTGGTAAAAGTACTTGTAGATGGAGTGACTGAATTTTTTGAGTACGCGTGGAGAAACCTTACAAAGTGCACGTGAAGGAATTGATGTCAATGCGTATATAAATTATGATATCACGCGTTTAAAAAAAAAATTATCTGAGTTAGTTATTACTCATTCACGACTTTATTTTATTGAAAGGAAAGTAAACGAAACCGTTATATATTTGCGTCTACGAATTTGTTTTTCTCAAGGCAATATAAATTAGGTGCATCTCTTGGTTTAAATTGTCATCAGGCAATTGCAGACGAAAAAGTTTTTATTTAGCATAATAAATTGATGGATTTCAATAATGTAATTTTTTGGTTAAACATAACATCACAAAGAAAGTTGATGCACAATTTCATTTTCATTTTTTTTTTTTTTTTTTAAAAAACACTTCTGATTAATAAAATCATTAATCCGTCAAGACATAGAAGTGCGTGTAAGCTCCGCATAAGCCAATCCAGTTTGTGAGACAAAACAAACCGGTTCGTTTAGGATCGGTTCGAGTCACTTTACACTATAAAACAGCTCGTGAGACAATATGCCGTGACTTTGTTGGCTTGAATTTTCTGTCTTTGAAGAAAATGCATCCGGAGCGCTTCCTTTTGAGAAAAAACGCATCCGAGACGTTTCCTTTGAGGATCATCTCATCGATGGCTTTTCCTTTAGGGAAATCGTTCCGGAGACGTTTCTCTCGAATCACTCGGTGCGTTTCTAATTCTTCCGCAATATATTTTTTTTTAAAATTTTATTATTTAATGTGAGCAACAAGATCCGGCTTGGATTTCATTTTGATGGACTCGATGCGGAATTTTAGTCGCGTCATCAAACATAAAAATTTAATTGTATAAAATTTCGAATGAGTTTGAAAATAATCGAAGCAATAAGCTTTGAATAATTTCAGATTTATTATTGGTTTTATATAAAATACAATTAATTTTATTAATAGTAAAAATAGTATAACTTATATTTAAATTAAATGTAGCTACATAAGATTAATAGATAAATAATTAGATAAAGATTTTATGAAATTCTAAATAAAGTTAACTTCTATCCTTGAATTTAAAGACTTGCTTAAAGTAGTTTGTTCAAGCTATATCAATTGCATCTCCACCTGAGCAAGATTTTGTTGAGCCATTTGAACCCCTTGTTCAGCAGACTTTTTATACCAATAAATTGTTTTCCTTATATCTTTAACAACCCCTTCTCCATGCTGATACATAAGAGCAAGATTATATTGAGCTATCTTGTTTCCCAAATTCGCCGCTTTCTTATATAATTCAAACGCCGTATGCTTATCAATAACCGTTCCGATCCCATTATTGTAACAACATCCCAAGTTCAATATTCCGCTCAAGTATCCTCCTTCGGCTGATCTTCTAAATAACTCAAAAGCTTTATTATGATCCGTGCTTACACCGTTCCCGTATAAATAACAAACCCCAAGGTTATGCATTGCGACGATATTTCCATTATTTGCAGCCTTTTCATAAAAATAAGTTGCCATATTTAAATCCTGTTTAACGCCTATTCCATTGTAATATAAATATCCAACACTTAATTGTCCTACGGCAAAATCTTCATTGGCCATCTCTTCATAATATTTAAAAGCCAAATTTTCGTTCTTTTTAACACCATTTCCAAATTCATAACACATTCCAACATAAAGCTTTGCCAACGTATGTTTTCGTTCCGAAGCGTTCATAAACAAATTAAATGCCCTTTCCTTGCTTTCGCTTACTCCAATTCCAAAATAATAAAGATATCCAAGCAAAAAAATGGAATTTGAACCATCCTGATTAACTAATAACCAATTAACGATTTCTTGTAAAGCAATCTTATTATTATTAAAATATCCATGAATGAGCTGATTAATTGTTTCCGGCTCCATTCCTTTATTTAATTCTTTACAAATAAGATCAACGATCTCATTAATCATACTCCAATTTTTTACAGGTAAAGGTTCTTTACCTATCATATAATTATTTTGAGATGAATCTCCTTGTAATAAATAATTAATACTTAAAGAAGTATTAACATTAATTTGTCGTTCATTTGGTAATGGAAGATTTAATTTATAATTATCTAGTTGAGTATTTTCTATCATTACGTTTGCGCCTGCATACATTGCTTTTAATTCAGCAACTACTCTATTCATGTCTGGACGATTGTCCGGTTCTTCATTCCAACATTCTAATATATATATATATATATATATATAATTATTATTCAGTAAAAATTTTAAATTCCAAGATTAATACAGAATAAGATACGTACCCATATAAAGTTTAGCATAATCGGCAGGTGTATTTGAAACGAACTTTTCCCTCAAACCTTGTGAAATCTCATAAATCAAACCAACATCATGTTGCTCGCCTTTAATATAAAACGGAGGACGACCGCTTGAAATCTCCCACAAGAGTATTCCAACACTGTAAACGTCACTCATTTTATTTAATCTATACGGTTGTATTGGATTATCAGTATTCCTTCGTCTACTAAACATTTTCGGGTCAATATAAGGTATTATGCCAAAAAGATTGGAGTGTTTTGAAGATGCTTCCTCAATCCTTTTTGATAATCCGAAATCGGCCAATTTAATATTATCTTGATGAATCAATATGTTTTTGGAATGCTATTATGTAATATTATTATACGCGGAGATGTTTAATAAAAAAAAAATTGATATTGACAACAACATTTTAAATTCATAGTCATATAAATCATAAAATCATGCATTACCAGGTCTCGATGTACAATTCCTTCATCATGTAAACATGATACAGCACAAGCCAACTGGCAAGCCAAATTGTATTTATCCTTCCAAGTAAGTTCATAAAATCGTTTCTTCAAATAATCCCGAAGCGTGCCGCTATCGGCATACTCCATCACAAACAAATATTTTTTGAATTGCTCATGTTGATGTTGAAAATCTGCAGAATGAAATCATTAATTAACGCTTAAGTAAGTACATGTCTTTAGTACCAACTCATCGCCAACTGTACCTTGATTTAATGTCGTAACTCCATAAATACGAATAATATTTTTATTGAAATCAACTTCACGCTGATGGTTGAACTAAAAAATTAACAAAGATAGACGTTAGATAAATATAGAAATGAATAGATTGAATTACGCTTCATGCGTATGATTTACCTCACGAACGAGTTCCTTGACGGTGACATTATCAAGATTAAAAAATTGTTTTAAAACGAAATATTGTTCTGAATTTTTCCAATTCGCACGATAAACTATGCCGAATGCTCCCGAACCAATTTTTTGAAAATTACTAAAATGATCGTACTCGTAATATTTAATATGTTTCTTTGAAATCGCCTCTTCGATCCAATTAATCCATTCTCTTGAATTATCGAAATTTTGCATCTTAATTTTAATAACGCAAAAAAAAAAAGAAAAGAAATTCTCCCCCTCAACACTTTTTCTCTAAGGATTTTTTTTTGATTTGAGTAAATAATTTTTTATTTCCCGGCTCAGGTAAATAATTTATGAAAGCATTTGAAAAGTTAGAAGTTTGTTAGGAAAATTATGTGAATTTGAAAAAAAAACTTTCTTATGAGCGAGCAACGTTACATATTTCAGGCTTATTTTCGTGACACTTGAACACAAAACGGAAGCTAACCTTTATGAAACTTCTTGCCCCTTTATAGAAATTTTTACATACATTCTTAATTTAAACTGTTACATTTTCATTTTACTGCGCAAATTTTAATAAAAAATTAAATCAGATCTCTATCACCCAAAAGTAACTATCACGTGATTGTTCAATTGAGGTCGATTTCCCCAGCGTAACCACCAAAAATCACCGGCACGTGATCAATTTTCGCCGATCATTTCCAAAAATAGACGATCAATTTTATCGAAAAAAAAAAATTAATTTTATTTTTTAAATAAAACTTAGAAAACCCACTATATGAATTCCTAAA
>CAJVPQ010000528.1:0-26452 GCA_910591825.1 Funneliformis caledonium
CCATCACAAATATCAATAACCAGTTCAGTATCATGAGCACGATCCCAAAAAGGTCTTCTACCTGTCATCAACTCCCACATAATCATACCAAAACTATAAATATCTGAAGCCGTGGTATATTTTTGTCCTTGAAGAATCTCTGGAGCCACATATGGAATAATTCCATAAGTTTCATTATCTTCAGCTTCAATAGCAGATTTACTTAATCCTAAATCACATATTTTAATAACTTTGCCATATTTCTTTTTTTCTGCTACCAAGATATTTCCACTATGTAAATCACGATGGATAATTCTCTTTCTATGGATTTCTTTAAGACCAGCTGCAATAATGCATAAATGATTTAACTTATCGCACCAACTAAGACTAAAAAATTTTCGGCTATATAACGAATCAAATCTCCTTCATTATAATAATTCATAATCATCACAAAATCTTTGGTATTAGGA
This sequence comes from Funneliformis caledonium, assembly GCA_910591825.1. Classification (NCBI taxonomy): domain Eukaryota; kingdom Fungi; phylum Glomeromycota; class Glomeromycetes; order Glomerales; family Glomeraceae; genus Funneliformis; species Funneliformis caledonium. The sequence continues at coordinate 450 of CAJVPQ010000528.1, forward strand.
TCTTGCGTTATTCCATAATACTCAATAATACGACAATTGGCTGCTCTTAATTTATAAGAAATTTTAATCTGAAAAAAGATCATTAAATTAGCGCATTAAGATAATTTTAATAAATAAACAAAACAAATGAACATATACCTCATTTAACTCCTTAGAAGTAAAATTATTAGAATTGTTAAGTTTCTTAAGAGCAACTTGTTTATTAGCTTCTCGTTCATATTTTTTTTTTTTGGTCATTCCACCGATAAATTGGACCATCAATCCAAGTAGCTTTATAAACTTTACTAAATCCTCCCTCACCAATAAATTCTACATTTTTGATGCTATCATATGAAATAATCTCCATTTTGCTTCGAAAAACATCATTAATTTGTGAAAACCTTATAAAATCATCAATATCCTTATTTCCAATTCCGATTGGATTAAAGGTTAAATTTGCTCTATAACAACTACGGCAAAGTTTATAGTTCTCTTCAGAAGGTTTTCTTCTTTTTTTACATTTAATGCATTTCTCAAATTTATACTTAGCCACGGGTTGTATTTGCTGACTTGATGTGTCATTTATCAAATTAATTTTATAATTAATTGACTGATATTGATTCATGATTATTTTGAAAGATTCGTTTCAGGCATTCAAGAACCGCACATATTTATACTTTATGTTCTTTAAGATGTCGCAAATTCTCAATGGAAGTTCCGAATTCGAAAAAGAATTCCAAAAAGAACAGATTTATTTCAGGCAATGATCTTCGGAATTTGAACTGAAAGGAAAATTCCTAGCGAAAAAATAGAAGATTGATTTCCATTGCTGTAATAAATAAATATTCAACCTATTTATTACACAATGCACTTTGCAACATAATGATAAAATTTTTTAAAATAAAAATTTAAACTAAATATATGGTAAGTATATATAAAGATATATTACCAAACGAGCCTCGTTTAAACTGATACTTTAATTAACAAGTTATGTTTGTTACATGAATTTTAATGAATTTGTCTTGAAGAAAAAAAACTTTTGTTGTATATACGTTATCAAAATGTTAGCAATATTTATTGAATAAAAAGTTTTTCGAGCAAGAAAGAGTAGAAAGGAGTTTACAATAAAAAAATATATCTGAAAACTCGAGATATAGAAAGACAACGAACTTATTGGGAGAAGGAATAGAATATAAGTGATGAATATGTAAAAATTGTTAAAAAGCGAAATTTATGACGATAACTTTTTACTGACCCATTTACGAGACACTTTGAATAGCTTGCGTGATGATGAAACTTTGTTTCAATAATTAAAGAATATTAAGAAGGGTATGAGACTTCTTTAAGGCTGCCTTAAACTTTATAACAGGAATCTTATCGAAGTTACTACTGTCTAGTGTAAAGTTTTAAATATCATAAAATAAAAAAGGAAATTTGACCCCTTAAAAAGAAGAAAATTATTTACCAACAATATTTCTGACGAGACTTTTCAAATTTTACTGCGGTAAGAACTGTAACGAAGCCGAGTTTTGAAAGCCAAACTTGATAATGTTTTTTTATGCTTTAAGAAAATTTTTTCTAATCAATTGGAGTAAAATTCTATTGGTATCTGTTAATAATTTATGAGTAAATAAAATCAAACAATTTATTTGAATGTTTCTTAAGTCAAGAGCCATGAAATTTTACTTATCAACTCATTAAAATTCAAAGTTTATTTCCTTGGTTTGAAGATTTTTAATTTGTATGATAGTTTTTTATTATAATTTTAATAATTTGTAATTGTTTAATTGCGTATTTCGGCCGTAATACCTTGTAAAAAAATTATGGAACCGTAAATTTACAAAGCATCAAGAAATCATACATATTACGGCAAAATACTTGCTATTAAAATCACGTTACGGATCATATGATTTACTCTGTTCGTAACTTCGATTTTAATAGCAAACCTTCCATATGGGACAATTCTAGAAAACTCAATTGTTTGACTAAGATTAAGACATTGCTAAAAGTATCGGGAAAGTAAAGTATCATAACTTTATGGATATCAGTTGAAAAAATTTTGTACCCTCAAAAAAAAAAAAAAAAAAAAATGTAACAGTTTTTTGCAGAAATTTAATTAGATAATTAATTAATACCAGAAAATAATTCAAAATTCGTAGTGAATACTTAGTGTAGCCATTCTGGACCAAATAAATTATTCTCACAATACAATTTATTTCAGAAAATGATTTATTTGTGACACGGTATCAACTTTAATGGTAAATAGTTAAGTTCGTAGATTATTAGAAATAAAATTTCAAAATTTCAACTCCTATAGCGAAGATAATTTATGGATGGAAATCATTCTTTGGGCGAAATTATATTATTAATAAATGTAACACTACGATAATTGCAAATAAATGATATAAAGCATTACTAATTTGTTACGTAAAATGTAGAAAAGCAAGGGTTTAACTGATAATTTTTAAAAGGTGTTTGAAAATGAGAATTTTCCTTGATTCAAAAAAAAAAAATTTTTTTTTTTTGTGGTTATTTAATACCACTGAAGCTCGTTACGCTAATAATAATTTACCAATTCTGATAAAACCGATTAGGAATCATAGCATTGATTGCGTGAAAATCACGAGTTAAAAAGTCTCAAAAGTATTGAAAGATAAATACTTCCATTTTTTTGCATGTTAACAATTTGTTCACGTGACATAAACTCCGATCATAATGCAGTTTAATGTGTTCACTTCGTGAAACGCTCCAAAAAAAAAAAAAAAAAAAATGCGATATCGAGATTCTAAAAAAAAAAAAAAAAAAAAGTCCGTTACGATTTAATTTGTACAGTTTCTAAAAATAATAAAACAAAAAAAAAAATTAATATATAGTTGGAAAAAAAAAGTGAAATAGCAGTTAAATCCGATTGAAGAGAAATAAACATTACGATCATCATTTCCCAATCCAAAACGCTGCATTATGCATGGCAAGTAATTATTCAAGCACCTCGATTAAAACATACGTTACATAACGGAAATTTGGGCTGAATGAAGTGTTTCAAATTTGCAGTATTGTTTATTTTTTATTAATTTTTTTTTTTTCCAGTTTCATTTTCATTTGCATTTTCGAAAAAAAGAAATTCGAACCACGAATTTCGTTATTAAGCATTTCATTTTAAAAAGATTTTTAAGTTTCGTTGTAAACAACATACAAAATATTGACTTTTATTTTATAAAAACACATTAGAATTTGAAATAATGAATAATAATATTAAAGAAAATCATGTGTTAATTAGATTGGAGGAGAATGGATTCGTTACACCGGATGAAAAGGCCCAAGAACTTGTTAAAGAATTGAACGATACGAAATCTCTATACGCTCTAAGGTTACTTTTTGAAGATTTGCAAAATGAATTTTCGAATCAAATATTAATAAATTCGCTAGTCGCCTTAGCCGATCCAGTTTCATTTAAATTACATTATACAAAAGAGGGTACATCTAGGTTGGAATTACACTTACGCACATGGATAGCAATACTAGAAAGGATATGTTTTTCCCAAATATGCCTTACCAAAGAACTTCAAAACAAAATCTATAATACTTTGAAGGACTTTGTAGAAATCCATAGAAAGACGGCGCATATAGTGGGAGAAGGAATCGAAAACATCTTTAAATCCGAATTTTATCAATTCAATAAACAAGATGAAAGGATCGTCAAAAAGCGAAATTATAATATTGACTTTTTGTTGATTCAATTACGAGACACGCTCCATAGCTTGCGTGAAAATGAAACTTGGTTTCAAGAAGTTTTACGAGGAACAAAAGATTTACTTAAAGCTTCCTTAAAAATTACACCGGGAATTGTATCAATTGTGGCACCTTCCGCTTCGATTCCGAATGGTAATGGTTCAATTTTATCAACGCTCACCCAACTGCGCCGATCATTAAGTTTTAAGTATCCGGTAGCATCTTATTATGTAGATTGGAGGATTATGATGATCATTAAACGTAATTTCATCAAATGGTCTGAAGGTTCAGAAAAGATTCTTAGTAAAAGGCATGGTGAAATGATTTTGATAGAATACATTAAGGCTTATTTGGAAAGAGAATGGATTAAAGTTGCTGATAAACCGATCATAGATTCTAAATTTGATGAGGAATCAAATAGACAAATCGAGAAGTTAAGAGATACTGGAAGATTTTTTAATAATCTTCCTGGAAATGAATCTCCTGCGTTACCACATTCTCTATGGTTTGGATTATTAGACCTTGTACATAATCTCGTTCAACAATCATCCAAGTCGAGTACGTATAACCAGTGTTATTATTTAGCAATTGAATCCCTCAATAAAGCTCCAAGCAGGTTTATTCAATTTAAGGCAATTGAAATATTATTGTACCTACATGATATTAATAGTGAATTGTTTACAATGTTAGATATAGATTTAGATCAATACGCACGAGAGTTACGTGAGAATAATTTCTTAATTAATTCTTCCGCAAAGTTTAAAGTTTTATTAGAATTCATTAAGAAAAGGTATTTAAAGGATGTTGAGATTACTACTGAAGGGAAAAAAGGAAGGAGAAATAATTCTTATGATGAAATAAGCGATGTACCGACTGATCAAATAATTCTCTTGGAATGTCAACATATGATATCATTAAACAATTTGAAAGATTTAAAACAAGCAAAGTGTCCACAATGTCGATTATATATTGAGAATAACAAGATTAGACATTTATCACAAAATACCATCTATAAAAATGTAAGTGCGCAGTTTTCCAAGCCCGGACATATTTCATCTAATTTACCTTCCATTGACTTTGAAGATTCGGACGAAAGTGATTCCGACTCGGACAATTTATCAGAGATTGAATTTGAATTAATCAAAGAAAAGAACCTCATCAGAACAACGAAATCAAATTCAAATACGTTATTCCAAGCGATAATGCCAAATAGAAGTTCAAAAAAACAACATACAACATATCAAAATGCTATGAAGGAGTTGACAGGAAAGAATTATGAGAGAGCTATATATTGGTGTAAAGAATTTCTGAAAAAATTTCCAAAACATTATTGCATAAGATGTATTTTAGGGTACATTTACAGATGCTTGTATAATTATGAACAGGCGCACGTATATCTCAATGAGGCTATCGACATCAAACCAAAAAATCCGATCGCTTACTATATCAATGGAGAGATTTATTATAGACAAAGGAATTATAGTATGGCAATAGAGTTTATATTAAAATCAATAGATTACAAGATAAAGATGAATAATTTAAATATAATACTTGGCAGTAGTTATATTTTTGGAATAAGTTATAAGGATTGTTATAATCACGCTTTAAACAATTTTAACGTTGTCTTAAAAAAGGATTCCAACCATTATTTGAGTTTAAAGAATTGTGCTTTTATCTATCGAAAGCAAGAAGATCATCAAAAAGCTTTAGAAATCTTAGATAAATTATTAACTATTAATCGGAAAGATTCTTTAATTTTATGTTATTATGGTGAAATTTTACTAAGTTTGAAAAAGTACAATGAGGCAATATCATATTTTACCAAAGCAAATAAAATTGATCCAGAAAATGTTCATAATTTAATCAAGAGAGCCATAACATATCTTATACTTGAAAAATACGATGATGCGTTGATAGATATCAATAGAATTTTACAATTAGACTCGTTATATAGTTTGGCATATTATTATAGAGGATTAATTTTTTATATAATGGATAACGTTAGCACTTCAATTTTGGATTTTAAAAAATGTATACAATTAAGTCCCAATGATGATTTGGCAAAGATACATTTAATATTTATGAAATTTATGTTACATTATCGTGCTTATAAAAAATTAAGTCATAAGGTTGTCAAAATCATCGCAAAAATTGATCGTTTTACTAAAATTAACGATCAGATTAAATGTTTTATAAAATGTAACATATATATCAAATTGAAAATGTATGATAAAGCATTAGAAAATTTGAATAGATTGTTTGACTTGAATCGTCAAGATATTCAGTTCCTTTATTTTTTACGAAGACATTCTGGTTTCCTGAAGTATTTATGCAGCTATTATAATCTTGATAATAAATTTATCGGTCTTGGAATTGTTGAAAAATTTTATATTTATATGCATTTCGGTATGAAAATTTTTAATTATTATTTTTCTTATTAATATTAAAAATCAATTAACATTTTTCTTTTCTTTTTTTTTTATAGTAATAGGAGTTTATTTTGTATCAAATCTTGTCAATATTGATAGTAAATATTTTCATTATATTCAAGAAGTTAATAACAAAAGGTAAAAATATAATATTTTATCATCCTCAATGCGTGTTTATGTGATATTATATTAACCATTGACTATGATTCATTAATAAAGTTTATCAAGAAAAGTGTTACACGTTAAAAATGAGCCGCTAATTATGGTTTTACCTAATTTATTGAAGCCTTATTGGGGTTTTTATATCGTTTGGAGAATATGCATTAATGATGTATCGTCTAAAGATTGTTCTTTGAATTTTATAATTAAAGATGATGTAAGTTTTCTTACTATGATTGATTTTATGTAATTAAAATATCGTTAACGTTTCGTTATTTTGATGATAGGATCATTTGCCGCATAAGCATACCTTAACATATGAAGATTTATCAAAACTTATTGGATTGGGTTGGATTGAATACAGTTTGCCATTTACATTACAATTTACATGGGTGAAACCTTCAATTGAAATAAAACATGGGTTTATTGATATGGTATGGATTTCATTATATTATTTTAATCATGAGATTGTTGTAATATGAAAAAAAAAAAAATTTAATTATTTATAATTTTAAATATTTATAGAAAATAGATTATGTTCGATTCATATCTATTGAAAGAGACCAGAATTATGTTCCTAGCGTACAACCATTTTTACCACTATATAAATTCCAACCAGATGTTCCCGAAGCCTTTGAGTATAGATATTTTCAAAAGAAGGAACTAGACAATTCACTAGAATTAAAAGACATCCTTGATTATTTATAATAAAGTTTTTCATGTATCAATTAATTTATAAAGTTTATCTATTGTTCACCTTTTCAGTAAAATGTAAATAAAATTTATTTAATGCGGACGCGATATTTTTACATTGATCGACATTAAATCAAAAAATTGATATGTTGGACAAAATTTGATTGATCCACATAAATTGATATGCAGAACGTGAAAATACGATAAAATTTATCAGACATTATGTGTCACTTGGCATAGAACTATAGAGGTTTAACTATAAAATGTACACAAGTGATCCAACATTTATCACATTATAATGCTTATATAAAAGATTGAATCACACATAATATTATTATTCAAAAGTTAATAATCAATATTCCTGATGTTTACATATTTATCCGGTATCCCGTGATTTTTTATAATTAATAATGACTATAATAAATCGTTTATTTATTTTTCCTTCTTTTTTTCTTTTATTTATATTTAATTCAGAAGAATTTTCTTGCAATGGTTTTTATTTTTTTTATTTAATAATTGCGAAACCTTACTAAAACCATTGGATGACTATACAATTTAAACTAGATAACGGGAACCGTTAGAGCGTCCGAAGCGTTTCATCAATAAGAAAAGTATTATGTAAACAAAATACACACTTCAATACGTTACACCTGATCCAGTTTCTGATTGGCCATATCACGCGTGCGGACAGACAACACATGCATGGTTTGCAGTAGAATGGAAGTGTCCTACGCTTACGCTTCGGGCAATTAAATGTAATATAAAATTAATATCGTTATAATAAAAATGTAAAAATACTCCTGCCGAACAACAAGCCATCACGAATGCTTTGGAAATACCTCAGGGTACGGTGGATGAATTTTCATTTGTTATTTTAAGATTGTTTCAACTTCTTCATTCCAGCATCAAACATTGATTGAATTGCTGTATCACGTCCTGAATGTTTAGAGCTATAGAACGGTATAAACTTATCAGAAACCTTTAAACATCCTAATGGAAAAACAAAAAAAGGCGCTATTATATGTGATATACCTGAGGAGGTTTTGTTAAAAAATAGTAAACAATAGCTTAATCACGGAACACCGGATAAATCACTTATCCGGCACTTCGAGCCGAATAACTACCGTTACCTATAAGGTAGCTAATAATATTGGGAATCAAATTTGATTTGTGATTCGGGGCTCCTGCGGAGCCCCAAATCAACCAATCAAAATCTGATTTTCCAAATATAATAGTTATTGAATTTGGAATCTAATATTTATTCATTTTGGTGGTTAATAATAATAACTTATTTTATAGAAGAAAGCTTTATAATTTGGTATCGAACCTTGTTAATATTGTTAGTAAATATTAAATAAACATATTTATTAATAATTAATTAATAAAGTTCATCAAGAAAAAAGTGTCAACCATTAAAAATGATCCGTTTTACCCGGATTATTCAGGTCTTATTGATGTTTCGTTTCTTTTATGACTGAAGTAAATTTAGTGATTTATCATTCTTGAATTTTATAGTTAATGACGAAGATAGTTTGCTTTTTATTAGACATCTTTGATTTCATGTAAATCGAATATTAAAAGTTTTTTATATAACTTTCCATTTTTATAAGCGTACAGTCGCATAACAAAGTACGCACGATCAAAATCTTATAACAAGTAATATAAATAAATATAAATTTTAAGCTATAATAATATTTTTTTTTAGTTTAATTATCTCTGAATTTTATATCATTTTATAGCTAACAAATCAATTGTATTTCTAGACTTTCTAGTCTTAATATACAAGAGCTGTTTGAAGAAAATTATATTTATAAATCTTATATATGTTATACTATATAATTTCGAATCGTGTGATACGAGTGCCCATTAATACATGAAAACTTGTTGGACTAGGACGTACTTTATAATCGGCATAAATACATGGATTGGGTACAAGTTTATATCGAAATGTGGTAAGGGTCTATTTGCGAACATAGTAAATCATATGATTCGTAACGTGATTTTAATGGCAAACTTCCATTTAAATATTCTTTAACAATAACATCTTACATAAAAAAAAAAAATGGATATAATGATTTTTGTATGTTCAATAAATGTACAGTACATCAACATCAATTTTCAACATTCTAGATACTTTTGGAGTTAAATATTTTCAAACGCAAGAATTAGCAAATTCATTTGAAATTAATAGATTATTTTAATGAGAACGTTTAAGCACCGACGTTTCTATCTATGTTTTGATTTTCTTTCATATAATTGTATCCACCTTCCTTGACTTTACATTTGTTGTTAGTAAATTTGTGCTTAGTTAGATTGTCAAAATCATATTGTAACTATAAACGCATGCAGACTTTTATGGTCATTTGTTATATTTACGAGACAGCTGATCATATGATCCGAACATGATTGTAATGGCAAACATCTTATATAATTCATTCAGCCATTTGTTTTATTATTGCTGCCCATATTTAAAGTTTTAAAATCGTTGTGTCAATTTCGAACATTCCGAATTTGTGTGGACCTCCGCATGTTATATCGAATATTAAGGAAAAATAACTTATAATACTGTAACTCATATTCCTAAACAGATTACACCAACCAAAATGCAAGCATAATTCAAAAAGACGTATGACGTCTCAGTTGAAACATTGCGACGATGATTCTAAACATGACCCGTGTTTGAAGAAATTAGTCTCAAAAATATCCTTCATCGAAGTTTTTACCAGATCCGGAATACTGCTTGATTACCTGTACTTGAAGAAGATGAACATTCTATTTCATTAAGTTTACTTCATTGCGCTAAATGAATTATTACAATTCCTTTTTTTCTTAGAATTATTACGATTAGAAGTTTGAATTAATGACATGATAAAGCATATTAATATAGATTTTAAAGTCTCATGGTACTGAAATTTTCTTGATCGAATCACTTTATTTTTTTCCACTTTTTTTAATAAAATGAAGCTATGGATAATTTGCTTAAAGAATATGCTTTCAATTTTATTGCAATTCATAAAAATTTTAAAATGAAATGTCATTCTAAAAAAGGTCAACATCTATTGTAATACACACTCTAAACACGAGCAAATCTCGTAGAAAATACGCGTTTCTTCATAAAATTAAATCAGCAGAAACTTTTCAATGAATACGATAGTCGCCTTGTATTAAATCGCCTTGGTCAATTTTACCTTTGTATACCTAACCAACTTGAAATAGTCCAAAAAAACTAAGGTCTTTTATTTTCAGTAATACAAAAGGTTTTCTATTTATTTAAATCTTTATTAAATTATTAAAAAAAAAAGGTAAGAACTTTGGATCCATCTATACGTACTTTTATAACTTGTTATGAAAAAAGTAAAATTGCTATTGGGTGGGAAAAATGACATTAGTCAAATTTATCGACTATGTCAACTTAATAGAAAAAATGATTGTATTCATGAAAAAAATTATGTTACAAATTCATAAGAGGATCCGCTGCCTCGTAGATGATTGTCATTCACTACCCAACAGCATCTGATCCATAAGGCACGTGAGCATCTGTGATGTCAGAAGAATATATCCAAGGTGTTTTGCTGTCCTTAATGCAACACAAATCTTGACAGAGATATCAATGATTCTTCTTCAATATCTTACAAAAGAGGAGTCAGTTTAGGTGAATATTCCCTAACGAGACTTGTTATAACCCAATTTAAACTTTACTTAATGTGGAGTTTTATTAGTTTTAATATAGGCGCAGTAAACGCGTTTCAATTTCAAATTACACATTGAGAACAATTTATCCCAAAATTGAAAATAATATATATATATATTTTTTTTTTAAAAAAAAAAAAAAATAACTTTGATTTAATTTCTACACTATGAAATTTAAAATAAAAAATTTATGACTAAACAAAACATCCTTTCAACTTTCGATTATTTGCTCAATCTTTATTTTGCTTGGCGGATTTAATGATAACAAGGAATGGGTGAACTTAAAAGAAAATGGTTTCATTACTAACACTAAAAAAAAAAAGGATGATTCTATGGAATGCGTGATTTATATATAATTTTATCACATGACGAAGGATGATGTTTCGATTCAAATTTTTAAAATATAAAAAAATATCTAATTCTAGATTTAAAATTAAACAATTTCAATTAAGTGAGCGATTTTCTCTTAAAAAAGGAACTTATAGGTACTGCCGGTTTCTTGGGTTTTGGTGAATTTTCATCGACTTCCTGTATTCCATCATTCATATCTTTTACGCTTCGTTTTAATGGATTGGTTGGTGAATCTTCGCGGTTTGGTGAAGACCTACTCAAATTAGTCGAACTATGATTAAGGTCAGATAAGAGTATCGAATCACTTGAACCCAACAAAAAAGAAAAATATATATGATATTGAAAATATTTCTGGTTTTATCAATAATAGATTCTTTTAACTTTTAAATTTACTTACTTTGTTTTCGAATACGACATCGATCTATTTAATATAGCTTCTCTTTCTTTTGTTTTTGACTTTTCTTTTTCCTTTTCAAGATTATAATAATATATAAGCGATTAATAATGTATACTTTTTTATTGATGATTCTTTTTACTCAAATAAAAGATCAACTTACTGATTGCAGTTGATGGATTTTTTCAGCTAAACTTGTAACATTATAAAAGATTGCAATTTGTAATGCAGATTCCAAAAATTTTCTCGAATCTAGCAACTTCGCTAATTCCAAAGCACGTTCATATCTTTCTTCAGTAACAGCTATCTATATTTTATTTCAAGCAAATTTAATCAAATGCTTAAAACTTAAAAACCGTTAAAAAGCTTTTTAAATGAAATTTAGATACTAGCCTGGATTAATTCGATTATGATCTTTTTAGTATCTCTTTCTTTCTTCCTTAGTTCCGTAATTTTAACGACACTCAATTCATCCTTTGCATTGGCTTCTTGGTATTCAAAGCTCGATAGGATAGACTCGCGTATCCATCTATGTCAATACATCATGTAAGATTTTTTTTTTTTTTGTTTATTGAAATTACTACAAAATCCGCCATGAACAAAGAACTAATAATTAAGCTAACCTTTCTTCACAACGTCCACTCACTTTATCAAGATGTAAGAGTGGCATTTGCCAATTAACTTCGTCGTATGTAGGTCGAGGATAACGGGGCACGTCTTCACCGTACTTCAAAAAAAAAAAAAAAAAATTTAACGTAAGTTTGAAATTAAAAGCACAAGAAATAATTGATTAATCACGAAACTAAACTTATTTGATAACTACCTTCAGAATAAAACAAACTAATTTAGATTCAATGACCGCAACTGGCCAATATATCCATTCTTTCTCTTTCTCTTTATCTCTTTCCTCATAATCTTTTTCATCATCCTTTTCGTTTTTGTTCTCAGAGATATCCGTCTTAGAGGTGTCATCAAAAATATTAAGAACATCCGAACTCTTCTTTGATTTGTCTATATCAGGCTTAGTAGGATCATTTACGATGTTGGCAGTATCTAATATAGGCACCCATCTTGCTTGTTTGTATATTCGATGATCGTGAAGGACAAAAAGGATACCTTTAGAGTCAAACATTACTGGCATCTAAATAGTTACGTTAAAATCATAGTACGTAAATAATAAAGCTTCGATGTAATTAACCACTTTAATAATAAATTAACATTATGGTTTACCCCTTCTTCCGAAAAGCCCAACCATCTCAAGGTAGATTCTTTAGATATCGGTAAAACATCCTTTTGTACATCACCGCGTTCATGCATATCATACAAAACGTATCCAAGATTTTGTGAACCTACATACAAAGTTAAATACTAGTATTAATCGGAGAATACAAATATCAAATACAATCAAAAAAATCAAAATATACCTTTATAAGCAACACTTGAATGATGAGCGATCAAAAGAAGATTATTATATGCAGCCATGCAGACGATAGAGGGAAAAGAGAATATGTAATTTTGAAAACCAAAAGGAGAGAAGAATCTCAAATAATTTTTAGATGTTGCTACGACAACTGCCTGTTCACTTAAAGCAATAGCTATATGTAATAAATGGAAAATAAATTTAATATCATATATTATAAAATGGATGTTTAATCGATCTTTACCTGTAATATCTTCACCATGATGAAGTGTTGTCATCCAATCACTCTTTTGGGACCAGCTTTGATTTGGTTTATAATACAAAACACTTGGATTCTCTGAGTCAGATTCTACGGCAAAGAGCACTCCCTGTGTGCCTTTAATAAATTAACATTAGCCTGATGTTTCTTATCATGAAAGGAATGATACATATTACAAATAAATTAGTACCGAGGCAAGCCATAGTATAGCCAACTTCATCGCGAAAGGTGTATCCTTTGTAAAGTGTTTTGTTATTATATTCGACAGTTATTGAATGATAAGTAGTATTATCTACCGCATGAATGCTACCAAGCCAATTTATAGCTTAAAAAATCAAGTAAATTTTAGAAATCAATTATTTAAATAATAAAAAGCATGGAACAATTAAATGCTTAAATACCTAAATATCGACGACCATTTTTCATTGGCGAGGATCCTGGTTGAAAAGGAGGTTGAAGTTCGGTAATATCTAATAATTTAATACAGTAATGTTAATATTTAAATTTCATTTATTAAGCATCAATAGCAAAGTATAGAGATTTTTTTTTTTACTGCTCGATTCTTCGTGAATTATTATCTGTCTTTGACTTTGCTTCTTTTTTGATGAATATGTTGGCTTATCTACAGCAATATAATCATCTAAACTTAAGTCATCATCTAAAATAGATTCATCAAAAGCACCGCCAATATTCATCGGATTCTCCGTATTCGGCTCGTCTATATTCGAGCCTTTGTAACAATAAATAACACAACATTAATCATAGGCCGTCTTATCCCAAAAAAGGAACGAAAATAAGAAACGATATGAACCTAAAGGTTTTTTGGTAGAAAGTAATCTTGGCGAATTATCTTCAAGGTTTACGCTCATTAATCATTTGAAAAATTATAATAAAAAAAATATATATCTATTCAACCATTATAAAATTTAAACTTTCATACCATCATATTTCGACTTTTTTTCTTTCTCGCTAGGCTCATCTTCATCGGTGTCGAGATAGAATGATTCCTTTTTTTTTGAATTTTCTATTATATTCATTGAACTTTAGTAAATGTAAACAATTAATTGTTATAATAAATTTTCCGACTTCACCTTTTTGTTTATCTTCATTATTTATAGACATTATTGGGCAATAGTCTTCATCTTCGGACTCCTCGGACGCGTCGGAAAGGTAACTTAACGAATTTACTTTTTTTTTTTAAAAGAGAAAATAAGCATAACAAATAGGTTAACTTTGTTAATCGATGCTGCGAATCCAGTAACTTTAATGATGAAATTTTTTACATTTAGATTTCTTGGAAAATTTCTTTGGGGCTTTTGAGCGGTTAGAATATACATCGTTTAAATTCGATTCCCGTTCGTCATCCGATAATTGACCTGTAACGTAGAATAAATTGAAATCTTATTCATTTACATAATGGTCGAATTAATATAATATGAAACAATACTAACCATCCGGTTTAATGAATAAATCTTTCTTTGTGCTGTTCTCATCATCAAAAAAATCAGTTTCGAATCCACCATCAGATTCATCAGAGACTGAAATTCAATGAATATAATGTTACTTCATAGATAAACTTGAACGTCAAATCATAAAAAAAAAAAAATTACCAATTATTGTTGATTTTTTACGGGAACGTTGATTTGCGTCGTCGTCGTTATCAGACATGTCAAAATCATGCAGTTCGTTGCGTCGCGAATCTTGAATTTATTTTTATTTTTTTTTTTTTCCTTTATTTTTGATAAATTAATCCGAACTTACAAACTTTAAGCAAGTCATTAAAATTTACCGGTTGATATTTCAACTGTATCATTTTTAGAGGTTTCCTCATCAAAAGTAAAGTTGTAAAGTTTATCTGAATCATCTCCTCGAGTATCTTAAAAAAATGATTAATAATTATAGATATTTTAAAATTAAAATTAACCATCAATTAAAGTAATACATACTTTTTTTCTTTTGTGATGTTGACGTTTCTTCACTGTCAGAAATGTCAATAGATTTAAATTCATCAAACAAATTTCGGCCACCTTTTGATTTAAAGAAAATATTAGGACTTAATGAAAAAAATATACTGTATGTAATTAAACACAGGAATACCTATACCAGATGAAAATGTAGATGACGGATTCTTTCCATCATCAATATCATTGTCTATCCAAATAAATGATTAAATTAATATCCCGAGAAAAGGAAACTTTCAATAAAATCATTTTTTTACTAACCAATTGTAATATGATTAATTCTCTTAGATGATTCACTACCCCCCGAATCCGCACTATATCCACTAGAAGAACGAGGTCGGCTTGACGAACGTGCTAAATAACAAATTGTTTTATTATATACTTTCAATAAATTATAAATGATAAATCTTCATCGTTCCTACGTTTTCCATATTTTTTCTTCGCAAAGGTTAAACTATTTCTTATATTTGTAAATATTGGCAAAGTGAGTGGTTTAGGTTTGTCGGATACATTTTCTATAAAATAATCAAGGATTAAAATCTCTTAGCAAATCAATTACATCATTCGAATAATTTTGCTGAACTTACGTTTTCTAAATTTTTGTTTGATTTCTTGAAAAAGTGGATTATCATCATCCGAATCATATGGTTTATCATTGGTGGTATCATCATTATTATCATCGTTCACATCATCATCTATAGGAAAGACTAGGATTCATAAAAAAAAATAAAAAGTCATGATTAAATGAAATTAACTAAATACATTTCATGTAACAAATTACCCATTCTATTTTCGTCGTTTTGAGACTTTGAAGTAGGAGCAATTTCAATATCACTAAATTCATTGGAATATTGTTCACGTGATATGGGTTCTGTTTCGATAATATTAATAATATCCATGGTTTAATCAAGGATGAAATAATATATGGCAGAGAGCAAAAGTCTATATAACATTAATTATCAGGAAGGAATAAGGATTAAATAAATTTATTAAAACTTCAAAACATTCTCCATTACATCAAATTTTTTTTTTTGCTCGTATGAATAAAAAATAAGCATTTCTAAAAAGAATGTATATAGATAATTATATTACCTTATTTTCCTAAGTATCAAAAAAAAAAAAAAATTTGAAAAAAAACCAAAAAAAAAAATTGAAATTTTTTCTCAAAAGTAAGAAATGATTATCAATTAAAGGATATTATTCACGATTCGAGTTTCCATTTTAGGACATAATTTTTGACGCGCGAAAAAATATCTCGGATCAAATTTTAACGATAAAAAAAAAAAAAATTGATTTTATTTTATTAAAAAAAAAAAAAAAAAATTAAATATATATGATATAATTATTGTACAAAAGTTTCAACTCTAAATTACAATCAAACAAAAAAAAAGGTCCTAATTGTTCAATCATCAATTACCCATTGGTGGGGCTTTTTTACGTCTTTAAGGGAAGGATTATTTCCAGCTTTCGGTTCTCTAATTTCTTGATCAACTATGTGGGGAGAAAAAAGGATCTAAAAAAAAAATTCGTTTGAACATAAAGCAAAGGAACCTCTCAAATAATAACTCACTATGATCTTGTAGTCCCTTTCCAAAATTATTTTTAACGCGTACGGACCATATTAACGATAGCTAAGTGAGGTTCATGTTAGTCGAACTAATGTGGAATAATTTGCAAAAATCTCAAATCTTACCAAACTCAGTGTGATTCCCACGGACACTAGCAAACAATAACAACATTAGTGATAAAGTTTTAGGATCTTAAAATCAAAAGTTTTATAATAGATCTTTTACTTACGAAACACAGTGTAAAAGTACCAACTGTCCGCAACAGTTCCTATTGAATACTTTAAGAGTATACAAAAATCTATAATAATAACAACCCAGAATGAACATACTAATATCATGCCCAATTTCATTTCTTTTCTAATCTATAAATATAAATAAAATAATTTAAAAAATTCGTGAATAAGAATAAACACAAGCACCCTTTTAACATACCGAACGATATCCCAATATTTGATTTATAATAATCATAGTCGTTACACCTATATGAACCAAATAAAATCCCTTTGGAAGATCTTTATCGTCTTGATCATTGACTGACAAAATTATTCCGAACACTGAACATGATTCTATCGCTAATCCCAATATAAAGAATAACCCAAGCTTAAGTAACATTACATAGATTAAGTACGTTCTGTACATGGCTAACATCAAGGCAGGTTAATTAAAATCAATTAAATCCAAAACAAATCAAATCAGAAAAGGATTTTTTACGTACCTTGCATAGAGATGTCACCCCCGATTTTTTTATAGATATTCCAACCAAATTGACGATATAATTTCCAACTTAGTAAAGATATGATGGTAGCAAATACCATTAATGTTATTATTAACGGTATGTCATTAGTGAGATGATTTCTTTCCGATAACTTTAGGCCGGAACACGCCAATTCGAAATCATGGTACCATTTTTTGACTTCAAGAAGTTGAACCTTTGAGGAATTGTTTAAGGTTTCAATCGATAAGTAATTGTGACTCGTGGCATGTATTCATTTTAAACTTACAATGCTTAAACAGGCACAACAAAAATTAACTGCAGCGATGGTAATGATCTGAATGGTATTTTGATTATAGATCTAAAGGAATTCAATTAATGAAATGAACACTTTTCGTTAATAAAGCACGTATACAATTTTATAAAACCCTTACCGCGTTAAAACAAAACCACACTTGAAAGATTTGAAAAGAAATAAAAATAATGTTTTCTTCGGTGATATTTTTCATTCTCGCTATCGAAGGATCGATGTCACAAATATATGGATTTGATCTTTCGATATTTTCCAATTCTTTGCGAGCATTCATATTACGGAGATATACTCGAGTTTCTAACGATGTATCTATGATGGATTGCAAAACTGACGTAAGAACAAAGAACTGCGTTGCTTTTGATTCGTTGATGCGTTGGAGCTAGATATTGGAATCATTTGGTTAGCTTAGCAAAATTTGTTCTGATCCGACGTGAGCATTACACTTTTCACGTACCATCTTTTTGCTCCTGCGCATTATTCCAAAATCAATCATTATAATATAGTTATTTTTGGTGAAGAAATAATTAAAATCGCTCAATGGTACATCTTTTCGTCAAATTCAGACATTTTGTTTATTTATCTTAGTAAACCATGTGGCTATGCAAATTGTAAATTATTTTAATGATCAATATAAAAATTCTGCGCCGCCATTGCACTGCCTCAAGTAGTTTCCGAGATTTTTTTTCTTCTTCCTTTTAGTAAATAGGCTGTTAAAAAAAAATTGAATTTTGGCTTGTAAATATAATTGTCTCCAAACGGCTTTTCTAAGATCGATCATGGCGGTGCATTATTTTTTCATAAGCTTGCGAAGCCACCAAAAACAAAAGTATAAATGATAATAATAAAAAAAAGATTATTCTATGGAATCGCTTTGCCCGTTACCTTGAAATCTCTTTGACAACATGGATTGATAAAATACGTTTTAAGTTTAATAAATTAATCCTTTGTTAAAATGGTCTCAAATTCTTTTTCTTTTGGACCATCTATTACCACCTATTATTTAATTCGGCATTAGGAGTTATTATAACATTAAGACCATATGTAAATAAAAGTGATTTAACTTATTACATTTGTGGCAAAAATATTAAATCAAATTTATATAAATAACTTTTCTAAGAAGCCAATATAACCCATTTGCACTTCCCCTCAAACCTTTCTAAATTATTAAAACGGGAGCCATAGGCGCAGTAGATTATTCATTTCCTTTTGAAAAAAATCCCGAGCTTTACATAAAGTTTTTGTTGTTCGCCCAAATGGTTTTGTAAATATTTCATAAACATAGTATACTTCATCGCTAATTACTGATTTGATCTTATTTTTTTTTAATTTTTGGTAATTTGATAAATACAACCTTGATCTATATTTTTTCACTTGTTATTAACGTTTACTAAGGTTAAAAAATATTATTTTAAATTATATAGATTAGATTTATCTTAAAAGTAATTTTAATATAATATTCTTTTATTATAAATTTACAAAATTAAACATTATTATTAAATTTATTTTTATTTCTTACTATCTTTTAAATTTTAGGTTATTCAAGCTCTATTTATATGAATATTTAATTTCTAGTATAATTTTATAATTTAAAATTTTAATATATAAATAAATAGATTTTATAATAAAAGAAAAAATAGTTTGACTGATCAAATTTTAATAATATGATTATTAAATAACTAATAAATTTAGAATTTTTTTTTTATTAATTAATTTATTATAAAAAAAATTTTAAATATAATAAAAATTAAATATTACATATATTTCAAATAATAATAATATTTATAAAATAGCTTTATTTCTTTTAATATTCTTTTTTATTAAAGATCAAATTTAAAAAGTAAAAAAAAAAAGAATATTAGATAATAATACTTATTTAATATATTTTAATATATATAAATAAACTTTTTTAAAACCTTTAATATTTCTTTTTTTAAAATTTAAACTTAATTTTTATAAAAACCTATTTTTTAATAATAAGAATTTATAAACTTGTATTATTTATTTCATGAAAGGTTAGAAATATTATTGTTTTTTTCTTTTAGAAAAAAACCATAATATTTCTAATACTATAAAATAAATAGGTAATCTCTAGAAGCATATCCTTCATTAAACATAACACGTAATTATACATAATTAGCAATTTAAACTTTTTTGTTATTATTTTTTTCCTATACTTTTTTTTCTTTCTTAAATTTTTTTTTTATTTCACAGAATTTAACTCATTCTTCATTTTATATTAATAAATAATATATAAAAGAAACTAATTACATTAGAAAGTAAAAATAATAAGTTAAGATAATTCAATTTATTTTATAAACTAAAAAATAATTTTAAAATTTCAGAATACATTAACAATTTTAAATGTATCCATCTATTAGTATTAATTTATTAAGTAGAAATAAGATAATACTTCTCTTATAATTCCTACTAAAAATATAGTATTAAAGGATTCAACTATTTATATAAATTAATTTAGTATCTAAACAAACATTTATTGAAATTTTTTAATTTTATTATTTAGAACCAACTATTTTTTTTTAGGATTTTCTAAGGCATCTGAATTAATTAAATGATATAATAATATTAACTTTATTAAAAAATAAGTCAGATAATAATTTAATATATCAAAATTCAAAAATCTAAAGATTTCTACAGAAAATTATAATAATATTAATATTAATATTACTTTTAAATGTGATTAATATTTTTTATTAAAAATTATATTTTTATAATGTATAGTTAAATATTAATCAAATAAAATTTTAAATAAAGTGCGTTATTTAGTTTTAATACAAATTATTTATTATTATTTTTTAAACAATTATTATAAAATTAATTATTTTCCAGCTATCTATATGAGATTAGAAAATAAATAAAAAATTAGTATAAAGATAATCATAACTGATACTTAGTATAACAGAAAATTAATATACTTATTTATTTATTATATATTTCTTTTTAATTTACTATTAAATCTTTATATAATCTAGAGTTCTGCATAAGCTGAACTGCTTGCAAACTAAATAAGCCAGCTCATTTAGGCTCAGCTTGAGTTATTATAAAATAAGCTATGAATTAGATAAGTTAACTTATGCTATAATTTAGCTTGTAATGCAGCTCAGCTTGTTGGCTTGTATTTTTTTTTTGAAGAAAATAATTTTAAAAGCAGTTTTTCTTTAAAGAAAAACAGTTCTAATGATATTTTCTTTTAAAAAAAATGGTCTCAGTAATGTTTTCTTTTAAAAAAAATAGTTCTGATGATGTTTTTTTTGAAGAAAAATATATCTAGTAGCATTTTCTTAAAGGAAATCGCTTCAGAAGTAAAGTTTTTTAAGAAAATCATTCTGGAAATGAAGTTCTTTAAAAAAATCATTTCAGAAATGAAGTCCTTTAAGAAAATTATTCTGAAAGTGAAATCCTTCAAGAAAATCATTCTAAAAGTGAAGTCCTTTAAGAAAATTATTCTAGAAGTAAAATCCTTCAATGAAATCACTCTAGAAGTAAAGTTCTTTAAGAAAATCATTTCAGAAATGAAGTTCTTTAAAGAAATCGTTCTGAAAATGAAGTTTTTAAAAGAAATTGCTCTAAAAGTAAAATGAATTCCAGAAATTTTTAACTTAACTATTAGGAATATTATTTAATAAAAATTATTAGATATGAGAAATAATACAGTTATTTTAGCTGATATAAAAAAAGTCTATTCTTTGTATATAAAGTACTTTTATTATTTAAAAATTAAAATAATAAACAAGAAAATTTACTAATAAATATATGCAAAAACTGCGTAATATTTATTTTTTAATTAATATTCTATATTAAGTTTATATATTATTAGTTTATCAAATCATTATGTTAAGAATGTTAATCATATTCAAATTTAAAATAATCACAAAATTATATGATCATATTACATTATTTTAAATGTAATATTTAGCTAATACATCTGATTAGCTTATTTGAGATTTCATTAACAACTGATACATAGACTAGATATACAAATTAATCATTTTTTACAGTTACTTTACATTAGATCAATGATAATTGACAGCTGAAATATATTCTTCTTGACTTTATCCTACTTCATAAATAATATACAGATACTTTCTTACAGAAAAAAATTCTAGAATTAATTGAATACTTCAGTTTAGAAAAAAGGTCTTATCAGTAACTGCTAATAATATTGGTAATATAGATATCTATGATTAACAACTTATAAATATATTATATTCATGTTATAGTAATACAGTCAACTCTTGATATAGCAAACTCTTGATATAACAAATTTTTTGAATAAATATAATAAAAATACTCTTATTATAACAAATTGGCCAATCAAATCTCTTAAAATATTCACTATAATCTTATAGTGAAGTTGAGATCTAGGACATAGAGTTCGTTATAACAAGAGTTGACTGTACAACTTTTTACAGATTATGATGTATAGCTCATATACTTAATCTTGCTATTATAAATAGTCTTTTAGTTTTTAATGAATTAATTAATAAAATGACGAAAGTTTCAAGTTATATTTATTAGTCTCAGCTATACTTAGAGAAGCTAAAAAATATATTTGAAATAAAAAGCAAGCCATTTTTCATATTTAAATTTGATATAGAAACAAATGTTAAATAAGTTATGCAAAATTAAAACAATTACTAATACTTTAATAGTATCTATATTACAACCTAAATAATAGTATTTAATAAATCAATATTGAAACAAAATTGTAGATATTATAACATTTTTAGAATCATATACAAAGCAATGAAACTGATTTCTTTTTTAAATAATCCAACTATTAGTAATCTACAAATGGTATTTTTGTAATTATTATGATTCTTATTAAAGCTCAAGAAGAATCAAATTCAATTAAATCAAATATTGCAAAAAAATCATTGTAAAACTTAATAAATACTGAAATGAATTATAATCTTATTATCCTAAAACTATTCTACTTGATCTATTATTTAATTATTAACTTATAAATCTAATACTAAAAAATATTATATATGTCAGATAATTAATATGATATATTAAATTTATGCTTTACCTATTGAAAAAGATAATATAATCAACAAGTTATAGAATCTAATCAAATAGCTTTAGTTCATAAATATTTCAGATATCAGCTTAAACAGACTCATGATGATATATTAAATTATTATAATATACTTGATAAGTATTTAAATACACTTAATAAAAATATAAACAATTTTATATTTTAGAAATTCAAATCTTCAAACTTATAATAGGCACTATTTCTAAAATAGCTTATGATTATCTTGTTACTTAAATAATTAATATTTCTTATAAGCAGATCTTTCAGTTATAAATTATATTTTAAGTGTTATATAAAACTAGTTAGTGATAAAAAGTATGTACAAACTTCTGCCTTAAGATATATATGACTCTGAATTAGTTAGAAATGAATATTAATAAACTTTTCTCTTTTGTATTTTTTTTTATTTATCTTTGTACTAATATAATTTATGGCATAAATAAAAATTAAAAATCAATTCAGATATTCTTTTGGATTGCTAGTCTTGTAATTTAGTAAAATTTTTAAAATTATAATAAACTCATTTTTAACTAATTAAAATTAAACTTTAAAGGATTAGACTAAAATCAGACTAGACTGAACTTTTAATATTCATAGTACTTTTAAATGCTACCTATTCAACTTTATAAAATTAAATAATTAATTAAAAAATCAAAATTAGATTATAATAATAAAAAAATTTTTAGATATAGAAATTAATACTTCTTTTTAGATTATGATTCATGATATTCTTTTAAATAATTTGCCTTATGATAAAAAAAAAAAAATAAAAAAATTTTTAAATTTAAAAATTATCAACAGTTATTAGTATTTTAAAATTGCTAAGAGAAAATTTTTGAACAAATTTACAAAAATAACATTGATAATAGAATACCAAAGAAAAATTAATAATTATATTTTTACTATGAAAATAGATATAGTATTCAAATCACTGCAAATAAATATAATATTTAACTTAAATAAGTTTGTGACTAAAAATATAAGAAAAATGATTTAATATATATAGCTCTATATAGTCTATTCTTGATATAGTGAATTTTGATATAATAAACTATATGATGCTTAATCAATTAAATATGTCAAATTTTTCTCTCTATAATGAAGTAACCAATTAAATTCTTGAAGTTAATTAAAAACTGCAACTAAATATATAATTAATGTAAAAACTTATAATTTTACTAAAAAAATAAGAATATCTTACCTTATATCCTAATATTTATAAATGTTAATTTTCTTATAAATATGTAAATAGATTTATTTATTTGTTAATAAATTACTAATATACTATAATTATATAAAGATTACTTAAAGAATATAATAAAAATAATAAAATTTTTCTTATATATTCTTTATTAAAGAATTATATATAATTATTCTTTAAATTTAATTAATAACATGAATAAGATACCTATAATATTTAATTTATTAAATTAGATAACTATTAATAAGTATAAAAAGAGAATTATTTTAATTCTTATAATAGGATATGAACACATCCATTTTACAGTAACTCTTATTTATCTTATAAATAATATTAAACTGATTTAATTTATAATTTTTAAATTAGTTAAGATATTACAAGAGAAATTTTCAGATAGTATATATTTTCATGCTAATCCAAGTGACTGAATAAATGAAATATACTCTGATAGGTAAAGTTACTTATCAAACTTATTTAAATTTGACAAAATGTCTAAACTATAATTTTGCTAAATTTTTACTAAGATTTTGATATAGTTTCTCATTTTTATAAGCTTTAATATAGTTTTATCATTTTTAGAATTTTTTCAGATTTTTTAATAAGATTTTAACAAAATTTTGCTAAATTTTACCTTTTTCATTTAAATAACTTGTAAAACCTTTAGTTTCATCTAATAAACTTACTAATAAGTAAAAAATATATAGTATAAATAGGTTAATTTAAATTCAAATTCACAGTTTCTTCTTGTTCTTAATTCATTTAATACCTATAGAACAGCTTTAATAAAATATTAATTTATAAAAAGAATAAAGATATTACTATAATATTAGATAGATTAATCTTATATTTATAATCATTAAATATATCCTTAAATAAAATATTTAAAATAAAGGTTAGTTTAGTATTGATTTATTTAACTTATATTAATATAAAAAACTTTTTTATTAATTTTTAAATTTATTATAGGTTTGTTATACTTATAATTAATAAATAAATAAAGCTATAAAGGAATATATACTAATAGGTAAAATTAAATAACTATTATACTTAAAGATGGTCATCACAATTAAAAAAAATGTCACAATTAAGTTGCAACTTGTGGCGCAATTAAATTTCCTTATGGTACAATTAAGTTGCAACTCAATTGAAATTTGAAAATAATTATGGGGACCATCTTTAATTATACTTGTTAATAGATACTTAGATTAAATAGGTATAAGATAATATTTAATTTTGCAATAATATAATGATCTTTTAAGTATTGTGAGATTTTCATAGTAGTAGATAGCATTGAAGAAAATTCTATTTTTAATTTTATAAAAATATTAGGTAAAATAGAAATATTAATATTAAAAAAGAGTAAAAAAGTAAAGAAAAGATAGTGAAAGTAATTTAAAATGCAAATATTATAAAAATAAAGAGGAAAATTATGTTAATATCTGGAGTTAATAATTTAATATTATGAATATCAATTAAAATAAATAAATTTACCTTCAAAATTGTGAATTTTTATAAAAAAATTAAACATGATCTTACATTTTATGAGATTTTTATTCTATATATAATTTGTTTTTTACGTATTATATGTAATTTATTTTTACATTAATAATTTAGTTTTTTTTATATAAAATAGTGAAAATTTACATTATTTTTTATAATTTTTGAATAATTTATAATTTGATATTATATTAAAATTACTTATTGATTTTTTATTAAATTGTAGTAAATAATTTTATAATAATTTTGATTTATTACTAAAGTGATAATTTTTATTATTAATCTACTTTAATTATCTAATGTATTATATTTATTAAATTTTATGTAATATATTTTTGAATTGATCTAATTTTTATAAATAATATGATGCATAATTATTATTATTTTGACTTTTTATATTAATACAAATCAGAATTTCAATTATGAAAAATTTTTTATTATATTATTTCAATCATGAATTTGCTTATTATTTTTAAATTAATTTAATTTATATAAATAATATGATACACAATTATAATATGATGCTTAAATTATTATTTTAACTTTTTATTTTTAATATAAATCAGAATTTCAATCAAAAATAATTTTT
>CAJVPQ010000529.1:0-26444 GCA_910591825.1 Funneliformis caledonium
AATAAATGTGGTATTAGTTTATTTATATTTTAAGTTTCGAACGATTTTAATAAATATTGATTGAGTAAATGAATTTTTATTTACTGCCAGTTTTTTCTGCCACTATTGTATTATACCACTTTATTTATAATTTTTAGATCATGATATCTGAATAATTAAAGTAACTATATAATTAAAATTTTAATTCAAGTTAAAGACTATAATCAGATTTTTAATATATTGTATTTAAATTTGAGTATTACTTAATTTGTGAATTTTTAAAAAATTTCTTTGTATGCAAATTTTTTGTAATATAATACTTTTGACAATTAAAATTAATATAATAAAGTTATGATTGTATAATGCGTTTTATACATATAAGTAAATTTAAATTAGTAGATCAATGTATATGCTTTTCTTTTATTTTTTTAAATATATTATGAAGGTGATTTTATTTCACCAAAGAAAATATATTTTTTCCTTATCTAAAAAGATTTACTAAGTTATACAATTACTTCTCGTAAAAATATAAATCATAAGAATTAAACAAAGAAAAGAAAAAACAGGCAGTTTTGATATTATTTTAAAATCAAGCTACTTAAAAATACTTATAGAATATTATGAAGAAATATCTTCAGGTTTATTAAGTTAAATGAATATACAAATGCTATTCAAATTCAAAAATCTTTAATTTCTAATGAAAATATTATTATTTTACTAAATACTATTTAACATTCTTTAAAAAAGCAAGTTCTTATAACTAGAGTTAAAAAAATCATTACTTTTAAAGAAACATAGAAAAAATTTGCTCAAAAATATAAGAAAAATACTATAAAAGATTGATGAAAAGTAATGTAATCAGATGAGAATAAATTCTTAATTTTTGATTTGAATAGAAGAGAGTGGTATTAAAAAAGATTCAAATTTACCTTTATAATTTTAGTATATTAAACTAACTGTAAAATTTAGTAGAGATTATGTAATAATATGGGTTATATAAATTCATTTAATGTGTAAAATTAATGGAAGAACAGATGGAAAGTTATAAAGAAATTTTAGAAGATAAGCTTTTAGGAATTATTAATACATATAATTTGGATGTAAATAATATTATTTTCTAATAGGATAATAATCCAAAATATATAGCAAAAAAAACATACTGGTAGTTTGATAATAATAATATTAAAATTTTAGATTGGCCAGTATAATCACTAAACTTAAACCCTATTGAACATTTATAGAATAAAATTAATCATTATTTGTGACAGTTTTCTGATAATATTACTAGTATAAAATATTTGTGAAATAAGATACAATTAATATAGAATCAAATTAATGTTGATTTTTGTTTAAAATTAATTAATACTATATTACAACAAGTTAAAGATATACTTAAAGCTAATATGAGATGATAATAGTTTTATAAAAAAAAAATTAAAGCATAGTTTGGTAAAAAAAATTTGAAAAATTTATATTTTGATTTTATTAGTTATATGTATCAAAAATAATGTATTATAAAATTTATGATTATGAAAGATTTTTTTTAAAATTATAAATAAAAAGAAATTTAAATTTGAATATATTATAAAAGAAGTCTCAAATAATACATTAATTAAATTTGCAAATTATTCAATCATTAAATTTTAATTTATTACAATCTAAAATTATAATGAAATGGTACAATAATTATAAAAGTTACTATATATTTATTAAATGAAACTATTTAATTATTAAATATTAATATATTTTTCTTTCTTTTAATATAACTGCTTATTTATAACTATTAAATATCAGTATTATTAATAACTTTAAAGTAAAAAATAATTATTGAATTTTTTTTATTAATATTTTTTTAAATATTTATTTATACATTTATAATTTTCAGAAAATTATTAGTTGTAAATAGAGTAAAATATACTTTAATTCAGAAAAGCAGTTCTAATAATATAATACTAGTTGATATTCTTAATACTATAATATTTATTAGTGAAATATAGAACATTATAAAATTAATATTATTAGAAAAAACAGGTATTTTACTTGATTTTGAAAGAAATTATTCTTAAAAAAATGATTCTAATTAGAATTAAGATATTAATGATAAAATTAATAGAATAATTTTAGATTTATGAGAAATAATTGACAAATTAAATTTACAGGATCTTATTACAGCTGAAATATTTATCTATATTGATGATGAAATACTAATAAAGCTATTATCTGATAAAGAAATTATTACTGAAATAATTTCAAGATCTAAATAAAGAAGATGATATAGAAGATGATGATGAATCAGAGATAAATATTAGTATTTCTAAAAAGAAGTTTTAAATAGTTTAAAGAAAATAGTTTAATATTTTAGAAATCTGCTTGATAATATTTTAATTAATTATAGAATTAAAATTCTTAATACTTTAAAATCAAAAATTAACAAAAAATGTAAAATAAACTATATTAGATAGTTTTATGTAATATTAAATATTTAAAATAATAATAAAGTTTAAAAAATTTACGTTATAATAAATTTTTTATTTATATAAAATTCACTATAAAGAAATTTCTCATTTTTGTAAATATTTATTATAGTAAATAAAATTGAATAAAATTGAATGTTTACTATAACAAGCCTTAACTATATTATCAGATTAATATAATATAATTACTTATTTAGATATTTACGTAATTTAGTTATATGACTTATTATTATTAATCAATAATTCAATATCAATAATTATCACTGATTTTACATTAAATCTAATATTAATTAAACTGTAATTTAACATATTATATTTTTATTAAAAAATTCTATCAATTATATTTCTTTAATATAGGTTAATAGACTACTGACTAGCTTTATATGATTATTTAAATAAATAAATCATTATATATAATATTCTTAATTTATATATTTATAATTTATATAAAATAATTTATTTATATTTTAATAAATATTTTTTTTAAATAGAATTTAAAATGTTTATTAATTTTATTTAATCTTATTTTATTTATATTAAGATATTTAAAAGTTATTATAAATAATTATTATTCTATATTGATTTTTGATTATAAAAATTTATTAATAAGTATATTTTTAAAATATATTTTATAAATTTTTTTTTTAAAAAAAATTTATATACTTATATTCTTTTTATCAATAGTTTTTAGATTTTATTATAATTAAATTACTATATAAAAAAATTTAAAAAGAAAGTTATAATATTTATATAAAAGTAATATAATATTAAATTAATAAGTAATAATATTATTTTTTAATATTATTAAAAATATATTAATAATAATATAAAAATTCTTATACAAATCAAATCTCAATATACTGATTTTTGCTATAATAAAATATATTTATATTATATAATTTCAAATTATTTTTTATAAATAAAGAAAATCAAGAATGTTTGCAATGAAATGACTTTAAAAAAATAACATGCTTATAATCAAATAATCAATAATGAATTGGAAACAGTTCAAATGAAAGACCTTCATAAGTAATTCATTAGAAATTTTTATTAAAACAAAATTACTATAGGTAGTTTTATACAATTAATAATATGTATCATATATGCTTATATTTTATTAATATTATATTCCAATTGTTATTGAAATTATACATAAACATGCATTTTCTTAATTCGATATACGGCATTTTTGTCGATACCGCATTGATACATTCGGGAAAAAAAATTTTAATTTATTTATTTAAATAAATAATGATGCTCAATCAATGTTTTAAATGTTTTAATGAAAGCCAAAATTCAGGATAAATTTCTTTTTAGAAAATTATAAATACTTATTGCTAAATCTTTCGTATCTATAAAATCAACTAAATCTTTAATCCTTGTTCCAACATCATTGATCCCACCGCCATCTCGATATTTTGTATACCATTTAAGGGCAATTTCTTTGTCTTTTTGAGGACCTTTACCATGGTAATAACATTCACCCACAATGTGTTGTGATGTTACGTATCCCTTTTCAGCAGACCTAACATATAGTTCAAATGCTTCTTGTAAATTGCCACATTGATTATGATGATCTGCAAGACTATATAAAGCTATATTTAATCCAGAACGTTCAAAAAGCTCAATTGCTTTATTCTTATCACTTTCGATACCATAACCGTGATAATAACAGCGTCCAAGTTCATAATGACCATAAATATCACCATTATCACTCGCTTTCTTAACCCATTGATAGTATTTTTCATGTTTTTCAAACTCAGAATAATGGTAATGAAAAATTCCAATCATTACGTCATAATGCTCAATTGTTGGATCGTTAATGAGATAATCGAAAATTGCTTCTGACCTTGGCCTATGATGATCTATAACACTATCAAAGTCAAGAGATTTCGTGGGACCGGTATCATTGTAAATCATATAAGATTTACGAATCTCCATTAATGCACTACATAATTCTCTTTCCTCGTTGATGATATCATCATCTGATTTAACGCTATTGAATTGTGCATCCAGCTGTTTTAATTTAGTATAAACTTCATTAATGTCAGGCCTTAACGTTGGATCCTCACTCCAGCATTTTTGATAAAGTATTTGATACTTTAGAGGTGTATTTTCTATTGGGGTTTCTCTCAGCTGAAAATTCATAAGTTGAAAGATCAATTTGTACCTATCAATGTTCGAAAACGGGGAACGTCCACTTGTGATCTCCCATAATAGAACGCCTAAACTATATATATCTGATTTCTTGTTTCTAACATAATTTCCTTGTGGATAATAACATTGCGGATCAATATATCCTGGCATCCCATCTTCAAGTTTTGAACTAGCAATTGATGTAACCTCACTAATCTTTTTAGACAATCCAAGGTCCGCGATCATCAATCTATTATTATGAACTAATATATTTTTTGAATGCTTTTAAAAATTGATATTTATAAGATTAATAGTTTATAATAATATGATAATAAAATTAAATACGGAATTTACCAAATCTCTATGGATTATGTTATCCTTATGTAAACACATCAATCCAGAAGTAATATCCAATGCCATTTTGATCTTGTCTTTCCATTGTAATGAATTAAATTTTTTTTTGTTTCCTAAAAAATCTCTTAAATTTCCCCCATTGGCATATTCCAATACCATAATATAATTGTCATCAGAATCTATTCATTTTAAACAAAAGGAAATTATATTAATTGGATTTAAAAAGTTAAATTTATTTAGAAATAATATAGGAAACTTTACACGAACCATTCGTTATTCCAATAAAGTTATTGATATTTGGATGATAATGAACGATACGAAGAAGTTTTAACTAAAAAAAAGGGTAAAACAATAAATTTGATGTTTTTTTTTTTATACCGTACAAATATCAGAATTTTTATAAAAGAAAGAAGCTCATACTTCTTTGACAAGATCTGCAACGTCATCCTTATCGATTTTTCTATTTTTATTCGAGAAGCTTTTCAATGCGACTTGAATGCCCCTGTTATCCAAATCCGCTCTATGCACAACGCCGAATCCTCCTTTGCCTATTTCTACAATATTACTAAGTTCACTATATTCAAATTTAGTAATGTCACCATCGTTTATCTTTGCATCAATCCATTCTTTCAATGATGTCATTTTAAGGATGCGAGAAAAAAATTTGTGTTAGGATGAGTTTAAACTATTTATATATGATTTATATATCGCCATTTCTGGTCACACTATTACAAATTTAGTTAGTACAGGAACTCATTATTATTGAGTATTACTTTTATAAACCCGAAGGTAAAATGTTACATTTTTAATTTAGGAAGAAAAAGAAATACAATATCATGTGCACATGCATAAATGAAAATAAAAAAACTCTTTAATATTGAAATATGTACAAAGCGATCCTTTCCAAGTATATTATTGAATTATTATTTCTTTTTCGAATTTTTATCATCACATCTTTTCCTTCTATTAGTAAATTCCTTAAGAAAACCTTGTAAAGAATTTCTTTTTTTTACCCGAACTTTAATATTATCATTTAAAACATCGTGATCAATTGATACGTTAACGAGCGTGGAGGTTGGGGAAATAGGTATAGGCGGAATTTGCTCATTATGAAGTAAAGTTGTAATTTTATCGAAATTTTTAGAAGAGGAGTGTTTTGAAGGGGAAAACCAACTTATCGGAGAAGGATCCAATCCTTTATGTTTTTTTAATTTCGATCTTGATCTTTCCTGCTTAATGATTGCTGAGATATTGCTATTCATATCATTATTTTTTCTCGATGACCCATTATTAATTCCCTTGACCTTTTCCCAAATTCCTAAGCTATTTCGCTTATTTTGATTCGAGGTTGAAGAATTTTGAATGTCATTGTTTCGAATAAATGTTATCCAAGTATGTCTCCTCACACCTGATGGAGTGGTAGTATCAGGTGTACCCACTAGTTGAAGATTATCGTCAGTCGTCGCATTGTGTTCATGTGAACGAGTGTCAGCCTTCGATTTATTAAATGTTGAATCAACATCATACAAAGAATGTGAAGTCGTTGTTGGGGTGGATAAAGACGCATAACAACGTTGTTCATCATTAGTGTTATTAATGATAGGGGTAGAATAACGTTTTAAATTGTTGATAACGGAATGTTTCTCGCTGCTCGATTTTGATATTTTTCTTGAAGTATCAATAGTAAGATCCACAATCTTTCTTTTTCTCTTCGAAATAGGATAGTGTTGTACCACCACAGTATTAGAAGGAGAATCGGTTCTTATTTGCTTATGGTTATTACCACTTTCCTTCTTCTCCTTCGATCGTTTCGTCTTGTTCTCAATCTCGTCTTCCTCCCCCATAATGACATTCATTGAATTTGGAAGGATAAAATCATCATGTGAATGAAAAGTGACACGTTTACCCTTCTTATGTAAAAGAGTGGCATAAATGAAGTAAAATGTTAACGTGTAATAGAGATCGTAATTTAATATTATCACATGGTATAAAGTACATATACTTGATATTAGCATAAAGAATAACGCCTGTGTTATTGCGAATGAAAATTGTAATGTTGATACTACATTTTCAGTAATCATATTGCAACTTATAGGAAATGATTTCACTCGAGGAGGATTCGTTGAGGGATTATAATTATTTGATTTAAATCGATTCATTCGTTTCTTGACTGAAATTAATAAAGGTAATGATAATGAAGTTATTAATGATATGCTTTCGCTCATATTAATGAAATGGTTCCACGATGAAAAAAAAAAGTTATTCCGCAATGAATGTGTCGTGTAAAAGATGTTTGAATATAAACAAAAGGACCAATCGGTGTGTTAAGATCAGTTCTGTAAGGAGATCCCCGAGAAATAAAGGAGATAATCTTTTGCTATAGTCGTTGCTCGCTATTTTGCATAGTTGTAGTGAATACTATGTATTTTCTATTTTTTTATTTTAATTATATATATTTTTTTCTTCACTGTAAGATTTTATTAAGCGTTCACTATAACTATAAGGAAAAAAAATGAAAGTAAGTTTCACTGTGACGTGAATTTATTCAGTAATCGAGATTGTTTATATCGGAATGAAGGAAATTTTTTTTTTTTTAAAAAAAAGTGGGAACGAATGATGCTTATGTGAAAAAGAGTTTCTAAAAAAATATTTGTGATTGATTTATTGTTTGAACTAAACGGTAATCTACTTTTAATGATAATGAATAGATTTTCCGATTATGTGATTTTTACAATGAGATTTAGGAAATAGAAAAAAAAAATTTTTTTTTTATGATGAATTTCTGCGCCTAATGCTTTTTCGGGAAAAAAAGTTTCCTTTCTCGAGAATAAGATTAAAAAAAAAAGGTTAAGAAAAGATTCACAAAATTATTTCCTTTTATAAGGAAATTTCGACATATCCGAAAAGCCGAAGTTTCATTTTCTAAAAAAAAATCTTTGTCTTTTGTTGTAATGATTTACGTGACATGAATGAATAAAACAAACAGTGAGCAAATGAGGTTTACAGTAATGACAAAGGTTCACTTTACTCCTGTATTATCATAAAAGTGTCCTTGTCGATAATGAATGAAAGAAATGTATGTATGTACAAAAAATTTCCGCGTCGTATGGGGGTACAAATCTCCGATGAGAGTAATACAAAACATTATTAGGTGTAACATTAAATCAACAATTTATAGTTTATGGCAATTTGTTTATTTCTCTCTCTGAAACAAAGGTGTGTAGGTAAACGTAAAAATTCCACTAACACAAGTATCGTCAACATTCAATTTTGACACCCCACCACTTTTCATTTTTTCGCATGTATTGGGGCGATTCTTTTTTTTTTAGTGACGAAATTATTTTTCTCAAATGGAAATTTACTAATATTATTCTATTCCTATGCTTTATGTAGTAATTATAGTACAGTATTATCAAAAAATACTAATATTAATTTATATTAAGTTAATTTAGTTTTTAATTTCTTAATAATTAGTCCGGAACGTAAGCGAAGAACTATATGTCTGTGCCCGGTGTCTGTTTGTCTGCCCGCTCGTCGATACGTGGTTGGTCCCTTTCGTTACACTTGTGCTCCGGACTTAACAATGGTTTCCGAAACCGTTCCCTAGTTTTTAATTTTTTAAAAGTAAGGATTTATTTTTATATTTAATTAAAGATCCTAACTTTCTAAATAAAAATAACTTTTGTTTTTAAATATTTCTAAGATTTAAAAAACATTATCACTAATAAATTATCTTACATTTAAATTAATAAGATTATTTACAACTTTATTTTAAATATTAAGATTAAATTTTTTTATATTTTAAAAATGAAAATTTATTAAATTAATTTCATAAAGAAGCTTAAATAATAAAATAAATCTAATATTTTAAAAAGTTTTATTAAATAAATTATTATTTACATTTCATAAGTAAAAAAAATCTTATTTTTTATTTAAAAATTTACTAAGATATTTAAAAATAAAAAATATTATAAATTAATAAAAATTAAAATACTTATTATAATAATTATCAAAAATATCAAAAATTTTGTGATAAATGCAAAATTTACATTTTTGCTACATATTATCATAAATTTTGATCCTTTTATTAGTCTAAAACAGTGAAGGATTATATATTTTTATAAATAGTATCACAAAATCACTTTTATTTTAAGCTAACTAAAACTAAACAAGAATATGCAAAATTATTTTGTTATATAAGCATATTTTCACAGATAATTTGCAGAATATCATCTATTATATCATATATACTTTAGCGAGGATCAAAAACATGCTAATTTATATTGCATACACCTATATGCATTGGTCATAAGGTGCTTTGCATGGCTAGACAATATATTATTTTATTAATATAATATTCAGGATTTAGGTTAAGGTCTGATTTGAAAAATTCAATATACTAATTCACTATTATTATCCAAATCTGAGAAATTCATAGTAACATCCTTTTTATAAATATAGTATAGGAATTTTAACGGTAATGAGTTGTATATTCTTTCTATTTCTACTGATTTACCCCTGATAAATTCAGAATTCTATAACTATTTTAATATGTTATATCAAGCTGTATCTCTAATAACTATGTAGACTTGCTGATATAATACTCTAAAAGTAACTAAGTTATGCTATAGTACATAATCATTCATATAGCTGATTTCTCTTCACTATTACCAAAGTAGTAGCAGAATAAATATTATACTTATTTTCTGCATAAAATCAATTACTCATATAATTAGTTTCTATTAGTTTTCCATAAATGAAATGATATATTTTATCATGAGAAACAATATCTAAAAACTTCTTATTGTTAGGAATACCATCATTTCTCACCATTTCCTAAACTTGTTTTACCAAAGATTCAGGTCTTTTCTTGTAATTCCTATAAGCTTGCTAGATAACTGTTGCATAGAAATTCTCAAACTGATAGTTATATTGTCTCACAATCAAGAATCCCCAAGATCATTTTATTGATCTTCCTGAACTTCTCAAAAAATACTTTATTAAAATAAATTAGAAGATTTAACTCAGAAAAGGCAGATTATGTATAGCACTTATGATCAATTTTACTAGACGATTATCTATACAGATTATATAGTGCAAAAATAAATTATATTAGTTAAACCAGTTAAATAATCATGACTTTTGTTCTATTTCTTAATCTTAATGTGGGTTGATTAAGATGGTTTATAGATGGTAGAGTTCTAAAAGAACCTAGTAAGTTATTTTATTTTACATATAGAGATAAATATTTCATCTGTTTACTCAAGAAACAAAGAATCAGATGTAATTTTTTCAGGATATAATACCCTCCTCTGGTTAGAAGATTTTTCACTCAATATTTCTAACTTCAAGCTTGTGAAAAGATGGGTTAGTCCCTTAGGATCACTTCTATATGTTTATTAGTCTTGAAACATGAGTTATCCTAATGATTCTTCACCAAATCTTTAGGCTTAATCTCATACCCATATCTTTCCTATCTACTGAAATATGTCTTTTTGGTTTTATATCAGTGATCTTTACTAATTTTAACAATCGAAGCAAATAGCCATTTTGCTATTATGAATATTAACCAATAGCAATTTCTCTTCCTTTATAATTATTATAGTATATCTTAGTTACTTCTTGTCTAGAAGATTCTAAAAGATAGAAGTTCTTAATGATACAACCAAAAAAAATCAAATTGAGATGCCTGAAAAGGCTAGTGATAAGAGATGAGAAACATCAGTAAGTAATTTATTTTTATGGTTAAATCTATGTAAATCAAGCAATACTAACATTTTATTCTTTATAAATTTAACGTACGTCTGACGTGGATTAAAGAAAAAAGATCTATTATCTGATCCCAAATAGTACAGTGAAGAGATAATGTAATGTAGATTAGTCTAGATTATTAGCATTGTTAACCCTACGCTCAGCCTATCAAATTTAGGGTAACTATGACTTAATAACAGGGAGTAATGTACGAGAAACTACTAAGTTACTATGAAATAAGTCCTATCACAATCAACCTTAGGTTTATACTTTAAACGAGTAAAATAACTTTAACAACTTATAAACACGATAAATACAATTAATACATTGAAGAATTTTTAATATGTGTAGTTTAGAAAGAAATTCCTTTATTGTAGAGATTTATATCCTTAGCAATTCTTAACCTTGAATTCTAAGTCTTAAACTCGAACTATTGAGTTTTCACTGTTATCTCTACCCTTTTACAAAGACAAATTTCTATTCTATTTATACAAAAATACAATTATAAGAAATTGTTATCTAACGCTAAACTATTTTATAATGATAAAATAAATATAAATATAAAAATAAATTATAATTTAACGATGATAATAATACAATAGATAATAATTAATGATGAAGGACGAAACCCCTTAATAATAGTCGAAACTTAGACGAAACTATATTAAAATCATAATAAGGAATACGATAAAACCCTTTTGATACGACGAAAGCTGAAATCGTTGAAACTATATTAAAACATAGAAAAGGAAATGACGAAATTATTTTGAGGAGGTTTCGGCAGACATCTATAATAATAATAATAAAATATAAAAATAAAATAAATAAAATAAAATATTAACTAAGTTAAAAATACTAATGATGTTAATAACGTTGATCATTCATCAATCTTTGTGGCGCAGTAAGATTGATTTCATATAGTATTAGCACCTTGTATTAGCTCTGCTATTTTGTAGTTACATAATAGAAATTCATCATAAGTTGTATCGATTTTCTAATATAAATATATCAATCAATGATCATTATGGGTTAAATAAAGATTTTTGCATGTAAATATATCAATCACTCCTTGGCGGATGCATCATATATCAATTACAGTTGATAAAAATAGTGGATTACACTATGATCAAGCCTATCACAGGCTACATCACGGTTGATTATAAAAGTGATACTGATATTACAAGTCAGATCACGATGTAGTTGCGTAGTTATTATTTTCTTAGCACTTTTTACTTTCTGAGCTAAATTTGGAAATTTTTTTATTATTCTGAAATGAATTTTTCTGATTATAGAGAAAATCTTTACAGTTTTCTATCAACTTTTGAACATATTTGCATCTTATATTAGGTAATAGTTTCAGGAACCATTGTTAAGTCCAGAGCGAAAATTATTATAATTTGTTATATAATAAGTATATAGTGAACTTTACTATTAATCGAAAATGCATTACTGATTTACCGTTTATTTGGAGTTCGTTCAATCACAGAAACTTAATTGAATTCTATAGTCTGTATGATCAGCAAATCAGGAATGCATTTCCGATTACCAACAAAGTTCACTATAAATACTATAAGTAATAATACTTTAAAATTGATATTAGTAAAATCAAAATGCAAGAGATTTAATTATTTTCTCAGTTAATTCTAATTCATATCATGTATACTTTTTATAAGTTTCTTGAATAAAATATTGTAAAAAATAAATAATAAAAATTAAGTTTTAAAATTTATTTATTAGTTGATTCAGAGATTATCTATAAGTGAAGTTTTGTAATTAAATCAGATTTTGAGTTGATCTATAAATCAGCATATACAATAAAGTTAAATAAAGTTAATATTAACAATAAAATCAAAGTTTGCACTTTTAAAATAAATAATAAAAGTATAAATCCTGAGATACTTAGAAAGAATAATAGCAAAAAAAATGAGACTGTCAAACAATGTGATATACATTTCGAACGTGAGTATAAATGCAAATAACAGAATCACATAAAAAAATACAAGAAAACTATAATGTGCGACTTATGAATGAGCATGCACAGAAAAGGCAAAGGAGGTTAACAGAAACTGCTGAGGAATATCAGAATCATATTTCATGAAGATCGAAGGTATTTCTATAAATGAATTTCAAATACCTGGTTATATGGTAAGAGCATTTCTGACTCTTTATTCACATGGTTAAGCTGACCTTAAATTAGAACATGCTAGAGAAGTTAAGCCTGCAGAGTATTTTAAATATCTTCTATGATATAAAGATGGAAGGTTTGGCAGATATGCATGTTGAAGGTATTTTGCTCTAAATTCATCGATGAGATAGTGGGCTTTACAAGAAGAACAGTGTTTGTTAAGCAAAATCTAAATAATAATTAGATAGATGTCACAGATATATAAGAAATAATTTCTAATAGTGACAAACAACTAACAGATAGGATAATAAGATATGAAAAAGGCTTACGTGATTTATGGCAATTTTGGATGGCAAGACAATATGAATTATCTAATATGATTAAATAAATAAGGCATCAAGGATTATTGTTTTTTACTTTTAGTACAGCAGATCTACACTAGCCTGAATTGCACAAATTAATGCCTAAAGATGAATATTCTGGTGATAAGTTAATTTTAGTAAAAAAGTATCAATAAAATCTTATTGAAAATTCACATATAGCAATCTGGTTCTTTAATAAATGCTTTAAAGAATTTTTTAAGAATGTTTTGAAACTACGTTGGGATCTAGAAGATTAGTGGTATCAGTTCGAGTGGTAATATCATAGGAGTGTATATGTATACGGCATAGAAAAGAGGCAGTATGCACCTATGATTGATTGGAATCAAATGAAGGAAAATGAGAATTTGATGAGTAATGGTATTCAATATATTGATTCAATTATTACAACAATTAATTCAAACATTTTTACATCTATACCTAAAAGACATCCTTGTCAAAAAAGTAGTGATGAAATTGTTGATAATACTCAAGATTATATTGAATTAATTAATAAACTACAATGGTATATATGTTGTAATACATCATATTGTCTTTAAGTTAAACAAAATGGTCAAACATCATGCAGATTCAGATATCCAAAGAAAAATAATAATCATACCTTCATACACAATGATAATCATTGTCAGCCTGAGCTGGTAACAGCTAGAAATAATCTATGTATTAATCTGCATAACTGACTTTAATTGCAGGATTGATGAGCTAACATTGACTTAAAACCAGTTCTTAATATTTATGCAGTTTTGCAATATATATCAAAATACGTAAGTAAAGCAGAACCTCAATTAGCAACATTTTCAAAAATATTTGATCAGATACTTAATGAATCCAATTCTGATGATTCATCACTTGTATTTATACAGAAATTTCTGTTTAATAGTATTTCTGAATGAGATATTTCAGCCTAAGAAACTTGTCATCTTCTTCTTAGCATACCTCTTTATCATTCTAACCGCACTTTTGTTTCTTTAAATCTTAATGAGAAAGTATTAAGGTGAATTTATAGTACAAGAAGTAGACCTAATGGAGAAGAATTTATCGCAATCAATAATGCAAGACATACAAATCAATCACTTTTAAAAAGATACTAGAATTGACTCAAAAATTTTGAAGATTTTTTATTATTTAAGTTATATCTAATACATAAATGTGTGAATAGTTCTTGAAAAAAATATAAGAATGAAAATATTGTACGCATATAGCCTTAGCTATCACGACTTTATAATGGAAACCAGTGAAAAGAGTTTTGCAGAATCAAGGTTCTCTTATATATTCCGCATCAAAGTATCATACAACTCAATGAAAATAATTTACCATGGTCAAGTATTTATAATCAATATATAGATACGATCAACAATGATACTATTGACTTGTTTGAAGACGTAATGAATAATGAAGAAGAACCAAGTGATAATGAAAGTTAAAATGAACAGCATAAAGATGAAAAATAGGAGGAATTTCAGTAAGATTGGATGCATCTTGCCAGAATGGGATCAAATTTAAATATAGATTATATATCTGATATGGGTATTAGAGATATAGATCAGAATTACAATTGGATCAATAGTCCAAAACAACACTATTTAATTACTGATCTAAATAATGTTAGCGATTTTGTGAATCAAGCTTCAAATTATTCGAAAAACAATATTAGGGAAAAGAAAATGAATCAATAGAGTATCAAAATCTAAATGAAAATTAAAAAAAGGTTTTCAATCGAATAGAAATATATTATAATGATATATTCACGTACAATCAGATTGAACCATTAAGAATATTAGTTATGAGGATCACAGGTACAAGTAAATTGCATCTCATTAAGGCAATACAAAAGCGCTTCTATAGTATAGCAAATACAGAATCTAAAAGTCCAATACTTGTGATTATACCTACAGGAGTTGCAGCATTTAATATTAACAGATCAATAATACACTCAATACTATCTATCTCATTCATAAACAAGCAAAATATTGATTTAAATAGCAATAGGTTAAAGCAGTTACAAGAAAGATTAAAAGATGTCACTTAATTTATTATGGATGAGAAAAGTATAGTGGGTCAACAAATGCTTAGATTGATTGATACGTGATTAAGACAAGCATTTTTTAATTACAAGAATGAACCTTTCAATAGAAGATCTATTATAATGTTTGGTGATTTTGGGTAGCTTCTACCAGTGCTTGACCTTCCAATGTACATAATAAATGTATTGTATAATATAATATCAAAAGATGGCATAGTATCATACAAACACTTTCAAGAAGTGTATAAGCTTGATATCATTCAATGATAATCAGAAGATTCTGAAAAATAATGAATCTTTAGAGAAATACTTTTAAGGTTAAGAAAAGAAGATTGTAGCTTAAATAATTGAAAAGTACTCATCATAAGATTTGAAGAAAATTTAAGCAAAAATGATCAAGAACGATTTTCAGAAGCTGTATTCATACAAATAAAGTGGATTGATATAGATAGAATCAACAATGAGATGCTCAGATCTTTGAATTAACTAGTAGCTAAGATTACCGCAAAACATACAGGTGGACAGAAAGCCTAAAAAGCTGATTCAGATGTGACAAAGGGTCTTGAAGCCCAATTGTTATTGGCAAAAGATTCACAAGTCATGCTAATGACAAATTTATAAATTAAAGGAGGATTAGTTAATAGATCAATAGAAGTTGTAAAAGATATCATATATAAGGATTGTAGACCACCTTTATTCCCTATAGCAGTATTCATTAAATTTGATGAATATAAGGGACCTACAATAACAACCTTAAAAGAAGACGAAGTCATTCTAATAATGCCTATCAAACGTAGTTGAGAAGGTAAAAGTGTGTTGTATTCTCAAATTCAGGTGCCAATATATCTTGCGTGGGCTATTACAGTGTATAAGAGCCAGAGATTGATGCTAGAAAAGGCCAAAATAAATCTTAAAAATAAAGAGTTCGCTACTAGATTCTCATTTGTCATATCATCACGAGTGTGTTCACTTAATGATATTTACTTCAAGCAGTTCAGTTATGAAAGAATCGAACGCATTAAAAAATGCAAAAGATTATAAGAAAGAAAGGAAGAAGAAAAGCAGTTACTTTTCATAATAGCAAGATAATGCAACAAACGAAATATTAATGTTTTTCTTTATTTTTTTGTGACGGCAAAGTTTTTTTTTATATTTTTCGTAAAAGCGAAAACATAAATTTTTTTTCAAAACAAAAATAAAAAAGTTGATAACGCGACAAAAATTTTTTTTCTTGTTCTTGCTTTTTAATGATTGTGTAATAATCATGTAATTAAAGGAACTAATCATGTATTGACTCATAATATGAGCGGGCAGACAGACAGATACTAGGTCTAGATATATATAGTCTTTCACTTCGTTCTGGATTAATAAATCTTATTAGTCTTATTTATTCATATTTACATTTGAACTATCTTATTTCTTTTAAAACTAATTAAGAATACATTAAGTAGTAAAGATATATTAACTATTAAAATATCTCGTAGAATTAACAGTCTTTATAAAATTTATTATAATAAATTAATCTGATCATTACACAAGAATTTCTACTTTATAAAAATGGTAATAATAATGCACATTTTTTACATTTCTAATAAGAATATTATTCACCTGATAACTTACTATATAATCTCAAAAATAAGCATCACATGATATATATAAATTTATTAATATATATGTGACTAATAATATAATAAATTCTAGATAACAAATAAATAAATTACTATAAAAGAGCATATTACAAGATGTTTATTTTCAGGATTATACAATATATTCAATAATTCTGAATTCATTTTTTTCTGGTTTAAACAATTTTTTAAACTTAATACATCCTATTATTAGTTTCACATTATAACTTTATTTTATCATCCTTTTTCTTTTATAATGTATAAGATAAGTATAAATTTTCAACATATATGAGCTTATATTTTTTTTATCATGCTTTATTATAAATATAATATCTAATCATCTTTCTGTTCATATTTTACTTTTCTTATCTACACTAACTAAACTTTACCATTTAGTATTAAAAGAATAATAATATTAATATTAGTCTAGAAGTTTCTGTAATATCACTTTCTAAATTATATTATAACTTACGTACTAATATAAGATGACCTTTCTAAAGAAAGACCTTTTAATATAGTCTAAATAATAGTTACTATTATATTGATTATATAAGTATCTTTATTTTATGATTTCACAAACTCAAAAATAATGTAAGATTATTTTATGAATTGTGTAAGAAATTTAAAATTCTTAATATGACTTTTATAAGCTTATCGTCTAATTCCTATTATATAAAAATTTTGTAATAAAATATTCATATTATTCTCAATAAAGCTAATTATGAATTCTTTACATTTTTCTATATAATTTATGAAAGTGGTAAAAGAACTATATCTTCTAATAATAGTATAAATTAAAAGATGTATTATCGTTAATATTATTATAATGTATTATTAAT
This sequence comes from Funneliformis caledonium, assembly GCA_910591825.1. NCBI lineage: Eukaryota > Fungi > Glomeromycota > Glomeromycetes > Glomerales > Glomeraceae > Funneliformis > Funneliformis caledonium. The sequence goes on from CAJVPQ010000529.1 coordinate 17,687, forward strand.
TTAAATACAAGAATAAAATTATAAGTTTTATGTTTACAAAATGTCTAAATTAAAAAAATATATGATTGTATGAAAAAAAGAATTTTATTATAAAAGAATCTCTTAATTATTCTGACAAATTCTGTATTAAAACTAAATTATCACTAATTACTTAATTAGTTAAGGATGGTCTTTCTAGATTAATTCAGAAATAGATACTTTATTTACATCTAAAAATAAATACTAATAAAGCTATATTATATTTTTTTAAGTTTACTCTTTATCTCCTTAATATTTTTTAATTTTATCTAAATTAAGAAGTTTATTTTTACCGTACTGATATTACATAAACTACAAATTATTTTAAAATTAATTTTAAATTAACATAAGTAAATAATTAATTAATTTGAATATATATATATATATAATAATTAATAAAAACACATGTATTTTTAGATTAGAATAAAGTCATATTTTTATATAGTTAGCTACTCTAACACTCAAATAAAGATTTTATATAATATTATAATAATCGTATTAAATTAAGCATATACTTATAATCTAACTACTTTTTACATTGTTAAGAAAAAATCCTATAAGTAAGTTAATAGAATATTTAGTCTATTATACCTAACTGTATTATTATTTATCAATCAAATTAATTTTCTAATTACTCAAAGCTTTGATATCTTATTTTTAATAGAATTTTGAGAAGAATAATGAGAAGCCTTATTCATATTAATTCTTTACAAATATCACAGTTTGCTTAATAATACTTTTTAGTTTATTTTGAGATATCTATAGATTGTCTTTGATTTTTTAATAGATAATAGATCTAACTATAATATTTGCTTCCTTAGTATTTAATAAGAAATTGTAAATTTTAGTGTATAACTCAGTAAATATAATAAAAAATATATATATAAGGTATAAAAATATTTATACTTTAATATACTATCCTTTTAAATGACTCTATTTATGTCTTTTCTGAATCTACATTTATGGTGAAAAAAAGAATAGGAGAATGGACTCTTATACCAAAATTTTGTGTTTGAAATAAAGGTATATGAAATATATATTAAAGATTATAATATTTTCAAAGGTGTTAAAAGTAATATATATAAATTTTTTTTGCTTATTTAATCATCTAATACTAAGATCTAGTAACATTATATAAATATTTTTATTTTAAAATATAATAGAAATAACCTGTTCTTTCAATGCAAATATATTTATTAGTAATTGCTAAGATTGCTTGTCTAAACCTATTTTGAATTTGACAAAATGTATAAACTATAATTTTACTAAGATTTTGATATAGTTTAACATTTTTATAAACTTTGATATAATTTTACCTTTTTTCAAAAATTCGTAGATTTTTAATAAGATTTTAATATAATTTTGCTAAATTTTACCTTTTTCCATTTAGATAATTTGCAAAACCTTTAGATTTTATCTAGCAACCTTAGTAATTACTATTCTGCTAAGTATTATAAGAAAAAATATAAATATATTTAAGAATCATTTTATGTGTGAAAATATTTCATTGCACAAGTAATAGTCATACAGATGATTTGTAGAGTATTACCTATTACATTATATATATTTTAATAATGATTGAAAATATATTAATTCATGTTATATATGCTTATATATATTACAACAGAGTGAGTATAGAAAAAATAAATCATGTGATAAATTATATACAGTATTATAAATAAATATATTTTTGTAAAGTAATATTTAATCAAAATAAATTAAATCTATTTTCTTCTTTGTATTTTTTATACAAAATCAAAATATGCTTCAGTAAAATTATCTAAGCTAGTTCTACTATAATAGACAGGCATATTAGATTGATCATTCCAAATATTTTTAATCTCAGATACTCTTATACTATAGTATCTCTTGAGACTGTCTATTAATATAATAGACTTTTGTAACAATGATGTAGTTAGCTTATCCTTTTTTTTATATTTCTTCTGCATAGTATTTTTGATTATGATCATTTTAATCTGTGTATATATTTATAGTTAATTATAAATATAACTATTATTATCATATGATATTGATATCAATTTATCCTTCTTTGAGTGTAAAAAAGATTGGGATAAAAGCTTTAGTTAAAGACACTTTATTTCAAGCTCTCCTTTTAATATGTATTATTTATACTGCCAGGAAGAATTTCTTTTCTTTTTGTATGTTCATTTGAAATAGTATCTCTAGTAATACATATCTTCAAACGGTTATCTCAATATCGATAAGCATCATAACATTTTTTAGATATGAATACTAGGGAGTCATATTATTACAATATTTATAATTTGTTATATAATCGTAACTCACTTTTCCATTTTTATAAACCTTTCTAGACATTTTAATATATCCATTCTTAGAAAAGATTCTTGGGTTATCTTCAAGTATTTTTCTAAATGGATCATGAATATGAGAGCATCACATTCTGATGATTTGTGATTATGTCTCTTTAATAAAAGGTCTATCGCGTCTCTTATTCTTAGATATTCATCACCTTCTTTAAGACTAGGTGAATAAAACTCAAAATAGGCTTTACTATTTAAATCTATTTTTATAAGTGTTTAAGCAATAAAATAGCAAATTACAGTGAATTATAGTTTTTTTAATACTTTATAGCAATTCCACTGATTTTGTTGATTTATATCGATATGATTTATAGTGATTTATCGGTTTGTAACAAGTATATTATAATAAAATATCACATTCATTTTTATTCGGATTGTGCTATGCATATATATTCACCATGTAGATTGAACGATCCCGCCCCCTCAATCAGAGATTTTGGGGTGATAAGTCAGACATATTTTTTGAGAAAAAAGACTTCCCCGCAACTTAAATCACGAGATGATCGGCGAGGGAAGTTTAATTTGTTCGTTGAACAGTCATATAGCATTTAATTAAGCAGTGTTAGTATCGATCAAAAAATCTGGACATGCGTGTCCACCAATCATGCAGTAGTCAGTATCAATTAAAAATATTATAACATATATGGAAAAATAAATGGCCGAACTGGTTAAACTTTATTGATAATAGTAACAAAAAACGGCTAAGAACTTGTAAAGTCCAACTTTCGTTTGATGAACGTAAATTTTCCTTCACCAAGAAAAAAATCACGTGCGCGTGAACAATTGTTCACGCCGATCACTTTTCACAAATGCAATCAAATAGACTTTATTAACTTTGCAGATGAAGCTATTAATTTTACTTGGTATTTTATTGATAATATAGCATTTAATCATCTTGATAAGAATCTTATTAAAGTTTCGTTGCGCAGATGATACCATCAGTAAAAACAAATATAATAACCCGAGTTTCTTATTCAGACTTTTTTGGGTTTTTCAATCTTTCTTTTTTTGGGAGTCTTCTGTGAACTCGGAAATTCGTAATCATCATTCTCTTGTTGTCGGTTTATAGACTTTTTCTTTAAGCGTTTCTTTAAAGCTTCATTGCTGTTAATCGAAGTTTTATCACTTGGGTTATTTGAATATTCCAAACATCGAGTAATTCGGAGCTGGATAATAATAGATAAGTATAAGCTATATATGATATTGGTTGGTAATTTAATAGACCATTACCTTTGCAATAAGCACATCGTAGACCACGGAAATAAGATCATCAATTTCAGAAAGAACAGTTGGTACCTGGCTAAGAGGATATCTACGAAGCCGACATATGTATCCAGATGGAATATCCATCACAAGCATTTGTAGGTATTGAGCTTAATATAATAACATTGATCAGTATATAAAAAGGTATACATTATATCAAAAAATATTTACCGGAATGCAAAAATCCGACAATTTCGATCTGATTCTTTTTGACAAAACTAACACCGTGCTTTTTAATTTTTTGAAATAGCATATCGCGCATTATTTTTGGCATCTTCAATGAACCGTCAGATAAATATTTGGTACCGTCTTCTCCGGTCCAAGTGCGACCTTCTTCACTAACTGCAAATTCTTCTGGCGATCCCAAATCACGTACAATCCCATCACACTTGCGTCCCATGATCTTCCTGACCTTCGGATTCTTTCTTTCACGGTTTTTTCGCTGTCTTGATGCACCAGAACAGCCTTCGCCTCGGATAAATTCAATTGTCTCGAGATCAATAAAGCAGGCATCAACTATGACACTCCAAATATTACTGGTAAACCATCCTTCTAAATGGCCTCTTGTGAAGTCATTCGGTCTCAATTCGTACCTGGGAAGGAGTTGCGAAAAAACTTGATGGATATAGTGAAAATTAAAATGTTTTTTTGAATCATAGGGAGAAATATTGATGCCGGAATTGACCAGTTCTCACATTTCGCTAGGCTGAAATTTACGATATCTCATAAGATAATTAATCAATTCATCTGATAATTCAGGTTCGGGAGAAGTATTGTATGTAATTATATGATCATGGTCAACATCTTTGAAAAGATCCATTATAGCATCATTGCTGGTGTCGATTATGAAGCTATGTAATTGATCTTCATATTGTAAATCTTTTGCATGTTCATACAAAATATTTTCGACGTAATCGCCCGAAGGCAACTTCCACTTCTTATCGATATGCATATTGCGAAACTTCACTTTATGTTCTAATTTGGCATGATCGTTCATGAAACCGTCCTCTTCACTTTCAAGACTTTCTTTGATATCTTTACCATTTTCAAGAGTTCCATTGTCGGAGCACCCAGATGCATCACCTAATTCAGATTCGGAAGATATGGAGTAGTTCGGCAATTCACGATCCTAAAAAAGATCATTTGCCATACTAATTAGGGTCATCTTGATTTTGTGTCAAAACTTTGGAATTATAATACCTCGTCCTTGTTTTCTTTGTCCAGAAATGGATTGTTTTCGAAGTCTAAAATTGTTTCCTGAGGTTCGCTTGAACCAAGTGAGTGATATGAGTTAATTATAGATATAACAAAGACTGAGATAACACAACTTACGTATATAACATCTGTAGTTCATTGGTTTCGCCGAAGGTCTTTAGACAACCCTTAGAGGTCATTTGTTGAAAATTTTGTTTTCCAGCAATACCCAGCAAGTCCATACTTGCATTTAGATGTGTTTGGTTTGCTAATATCTTTTTTGCGACATAAACAAAATCAAATCTATGCTTGTATGAAGTCACTTCTAGGAATTAAAGTTTACATTACCTCTTTCCGTTCATATATAATTTCCTCCCAATATAGCTGGAATCTATTGTTTGCACGTTCAGATTTTACCTGCGGAACGGAGTATACAATTTAATACAACTTTTTTCATTAAAAGAAAAGATCCAACTTCAAGTAAAAGCGATTTCGCAATGATAGTGGCTGGGAAGAGAGCCAATGCTCCTAATCATGATGAGAGCAGAAAAGGAGTGCCACCAATTCATCACTCGGGTTGGGAAGAGAGCCAATACTCCTAATCATGATGAGAGCGGACAGGAGCTCCCTAGGCAAAATATAAAAATAAAAATATAAGATGCACCACCCTCTTTTCCATGATGCTGAAATTGCTTGGATCCAGCTCTCGTACTTCGTATAAAAAACATTAGCCCAGCGACCATCGAGATGAAACCATTCGTCCAAATAAGGTGGTGACTTAAGGAGAGTATCACGATGGAGTGTCAGAAATTCAGCATAGGACCACGTTGCCTTGTCATTGTCTTTCAGGTAACGAGCAAGTTCTAGAACGTTTAGAACAAGTTAATAATTAAAAAATTAAGAAATGTTTTCTAAGGTCATTCAAGTTTACCCGAGTAACCAACGTAAGGTTCCATCATTGTATGAAACAGAGTGAGAAAGAAATATACAGTTATATACAGTAAAAGCAAAACGCGTAATTTCTCATTTGATGATACTATGGTGGCACAGCAACCGCGCCTCAGCCACACTCTATAATGCCGGCCGTTAGTTGCCGGCCCAAAATTACCGAAGTCAGTTAACTATACCGCAGCAAATAGTATATCGCGTTAGCGTAATAATAATCAACATCGCGACAGTTTTCTTTTTTCCCCCACACTTTTTAACTTTGAACTGTGTTTCAAAAATACCTTCTTTATATATATATTAGGCCTGTTCAATTTTGGTTGATGCAAATTTTGGTGCATCAAATGCATGTGATGCAAACTTGAAAATCGGATTTTGATTGGCTAATTTTGAGTGCATCAAAAAAATATCCATCAGAATTGAACACCCCTATTATGTGTAAAAATCTTTGATTTTATAAAGAAATCAAGTTACACAACTCAACCTGATTCGGTGAAACAGCATGGAAGTCAATATCACTGTGACATGGGTTAGTTAACATGCTTTTTCATTATTTTAGAAACATATATTCTGTATATTCTGTTAATAAACTTATAAATATATCCTAAAACAAAAAAAACTGAGTTTTTAATAAAAATAATATAGCATGTAGTATAATTTTTGTATAAAGTTTTTTATTTTTATTTTTGAAATATATTCTGTTAAAAATACTAATAAAATATATTTTAAAAACTGTACTTTTGTAAATTATGTAGCATTATTTATTGTCTTTTAAATAGCATTTATTTATTATTATTAGTTTATCATTATAAATTAATTTATCATTATTAATGCATCATTATTAATAAATGGAAATTAATTTTTAGGTCCTTTTTTGAAATTCTCTGCCTAAACTTTTAAAACTGATACTTCCTTAACATTACACATATCTTATCATAAACTTTAATGAATTACCATTTCATCAAATATCAGAGAAATTTTAATAGTATAATTTGAGCTAGACATATTTATAAATATTAATAATAAAGAGAAAGCATCTGAATGGTTGTTGCATTTAAATTTCATTCAAAAATGACAATGTTACAGAACAAAAGTTTTGAAGTAAAGAAAAATAAAAATTTTTTTAAAGAAATGTCATTAGTAATAAAGTAAAGAAAAAAAAGAAAAAGTAAGCTGATCATAAAATAAAGCATTTACAATTATCTTAGATATGAAATATAAATTATAAAACAATAATTCATCTTCAATTAGAGAATTAATAAAAAGAATCATTAAATCATCTGCTAGAAATTAATATAAATTACTCACAATCACATAATTAATTTGATAAAAGCATTTAGTTTTTAGCATGTTAAGAAAGGAGTTCATGAAAGATACTTGAAATTATTAAAAGATAGACATTCCTTGTATTGATGTTATATTCTTATAAGGATGAGTTTCATTTTAGTATTACGAATGAATAAAGCTCTAATCAGTTCAGTTCAGTTTAGATTAGATGCCAATCTATATCTGAACTGAAAATTTTGGTTTAGTTCAGTTCGAATTATTAATCTTAAAAATGCCAATCTGAATTTGAACTGAACTGCAGACCAGTAAAAATCTAAACTGAAACAGAATTTTCAGATTAATCTAAAATTATAGTTCGATTATATAAGAAATCTGCAATTTATATGTGAAACTCTAGAAGAATCACAAAAAATTGCGAATTTCTTTTTGAGGTTTGCAAAAATTTGTGAAATTCAATGAGTAATTGTAAAAATTTGCAATTCTTCAAGATTTTTGCATTTTTTGCAAAATTCAAAGAAAAATCGCAATTTTTTGCAACTCTCCAAGAATTTCGTGATATTTTTTGCGATATTTTTTGCAAAATACTAAGAGAAATCGCAAAAATTGCGATTCTTTAAAGGTTTCGCGATTTTTTGCAAAATTCAAAGAGAAATCACAATTTTTTGCGATTCTCTAAGAGTTTCGCAATATTTTTGCAAAATTCTAAGAAAAATCGCAAAAAATTGCGATTCTCCAAGGTTTTCGCAATTTTTTTGCGAAATTCAAAGAAAAATTGCAAAAAATTGCAATTCTCTAAAAGTTTCGCTAAATTTTTGCGATCCTTTTAAAGAATTCGCAAATTTTGTGATCCTTCAAGAGTTTCGTATATAATTAAACTGAACTTTCAAATTAATCTAAAATTATCAGTTTAGTTCAGATTTTTTTCAGTTTGGATTAGAATTATAATCTGAAAAAAATCTGAACCAAACTGATAATTTTCAGATCGATTTTTATGCAATCTGAAACTGATCTGAACTGAATCAATCTAAAAAATCTTCAGATTAATCTGAACTATTCAGAGTTTTATAAATGAACAAGAATTAATAAAACTGCTTATAGATCAATCAAGTAATCTAAATTATAATTATATCTTAAAACTCTTTCAACAAAATTAGGAAATTATACTTGGCACTCGTAATAGAAAATTAATGTTTAAATGATTGATAAAAGTCATCAATAAATATAATTTCTTAGGTCAAGAAAAAGCAATTTTGCAGAAATTTAACTTAAGAACTAGGAAGTCATACATTTTCTATATTATAATAAGTTTAATGTGTCAGATATATAATATAGTTTTACAAGTGAGTAAGTATTTTTTAGCTACTTTTTACCATTATTATTTGATTTAATAAAATTATTTTTAATGAAAAGTTTTTTTTATATTTTTAATAGGCAACTTTATTATATGAATGCATCAGCTTTTTTTGAGCTTTTTAATATATCAATTATATTGTTTTATACTAGTTGTGTAGTAAAAATTCTTTTGATTACATTATTTATTTTTTCAGATGAACTTGAAATTATGTTAAAAATGTCATCAATTTATTAAAAACTATTCTTTTATCACATATTCTTCAGATATACAGAGGGTGAACAAAAGTATCTGCACACTTTTTCACTCAATATAAAACTTATAATTTTTTTGCATTAACAATAAACGGTCAATTAAT